>WEIV01018819.1:36429-47237 GCA_013390005.1 Calyptomena viridis | reverse complement strand
AATAAAATATTTATTTAACTACTTTTAACTACTTTTTAACAAAAGTATGCAATAAGCAAAATACAACTTCATATTTTTCACACACAGTGAAGGGTTTGCTGGGATCAGATGACAGCAGTTAGAGTTCTCATGGGTTTATAGTCCGAATCCATCCCGTGCAGCCTTGATATTGACAGGTATTTCACCTATGAATATGGATGAGTTTTCTCCCTGAAGTAGGAAAGGAATATTGTCAGCCTTAAGCAACCATTTTTAGTAAGTTTTACTTATGCCCACGTTGTGCCAGAGGAAAGCATAACATCTGGATGAGCACTGCTAACTTGACACTGCTGCCACAGAAGAGACCAGCTCAATTACTTTTCCTTTACTCTTAAGGATATTTAAATGAATGAATCTCTAATTTCTTCCTGGTATTTGACCACATAGTGGGTTTTTTTCAGGATCTGGAATAATACCATGAGGCACTTCTGTGAATGTATACAAGGTTATGCAGACTGAAAAAGACTTATACAAGCATGTTACCATATTACAAATTTAGGAGTCCCACAACTAACTGAGACTTAAAGAGTAACAAAATGGAAAACATCTTAAGAAAAAAAGTGTGATAAATTCTCCTTTACTGCAATTTTTCTTACTTATGTCCAGGAGGGGTCTCTGACTTAGATGAGTGTAGAACTTTTGGGATTGAAAAAGGGATATGTCTTGCTTCTTTTCTTCTTTTTTTTTTTTTTGGTAACAAAAAGGCAAGGTAAAGAGCAGAAGAGAAAGATAAGGAAAGGAAATGAAACTAAATGAAGGAAAGAAAGACCAGTAACAAATAAGCAGTGCTAAGTGGAGAACTGCCTTCCAATCTCTCCTTGACCAGCAGAACTGATACAGGGTTATATGACTGTCACCAAAACTTGAAAGACTCCAGAGGAAGAAAGGAAGGTTTAGGGCTGTAGAAGCACTTCTGTGAAACAGTGGGACCTCCAGCATGGGTACTGTAAGAGATTGCTCAAGACTAGGAGTTGTAATGTATGAAAATTCAGTTCTTAGAACATATCTTAACAGGAAGGAGGATGGGGAATAAGAATACATTTTCTGCACCCTTTTCTGATTATTCCATCTCTGTTATTGTCTGTGAGTTTTTGTTTGTTTGTTTGTTTGTTTGTTTAGTCTTGTCTGTTCAGCTTTCACAAGCACTGCGACTTGGATTTTTCACTTTGATATGAAGCAATCTTCAGCAGTCAGTATATCTAGACCTTGTTAATATGTTTCTATGACTGCCTAAAGCACAGATTTTCCTAGTTAGAAATAATAGTAGCAGATAAAATTTTCTTACATATCAGTGGGAAGTCTAGTTACAGACATAAAAACCTAAGTGATAATTCATATCATACATATTTAATTATTATTGTTCGATTTTATTTTTTTTTATTGCTGTAGAAGCATTTTCACCAACTCTGCATATAATGCCTTGAGGACAGCTTGCAGTCATTGAAGTCAGTGAAACCTGGAGAGACAGCATTTTACCTCTGTCAAGTACATTAAACAAGCTCATTTTTGTGACTTGAGGTGAGCAACCAGCACAAATTTCTAAAAGGAATCTTTATCATCCACAGAAAATTAAGTAACTATTTCATCCCGTTATCATACTGCATGAAGCTATAGAACTTCTGTTCTTTTGTGTTGGGAATAAAGGCATCACAGGCACTACCTTTCTGCAAGGTGGAACTTGCATACTTTTAGTCCACTACCATTTCTTAATGCTCATATGAACTGTTTGGTGAGGACAGAATTAATGGAAACACTTCTTACCAATCAATATTATCACTTAACTAAGCAGTTGATAGTAAGATTTTACTGGTTTCAACAGTTATGAAGGTCAAAGTATATGATGTCCTGAAGAAAATGTTGCAATTTTGAGTGGTGCCTGAAGTTTTGAGATGAAGTCTGAGCCTTAATTCAGTGCTTTCCTATCCTCTTCAGTTTGTGGATCTTTGAATTTTGGCCAATGGAGAAGTAAAGCCTTTTGAAATCTTTGCATATATAGTTAATTATAAAAGAGATATGTTCTTTTAAAAATGTGCTCTTTTTAAAAATCCGGTTTTGCAGGCACCTTGGAAATAGCTCTCAGGACTTTGAGAGATCTGCAAACTAGAAGTTGAAAGTTCAAAGCTCCAAGTTTAAAGCATAAAGAATGGTGTTCAGTGAGCCATCACAGTAGGGATGACGTTATCTAGTAATGATGGATAGAGAGCAAACATGTTGTAATGGTAGCATCTCTAATATATACTTATTAACTGTTTTTTTCATCATTCTACAAGGTCAAATGTTTGCTTTAGAAGAATTTGCCATCTCTTGTCTTGTTTGTGCGTGTTAGTGTGTGTGGGTGTGTGTATATGCTGCTATGCAGTGACTGCTTCACAAGGAAAGCTAATATCTGTGGAGCTACCAGAGGACAGATTTTCTTTAAGTGTTGATTTTGTAAGTTGTTCAAGGACCAATCCTTGTATATGATTTATTTGGTGGGCGGGAAAGTTGTCTGCAGCATGTGGAATTATTCTGAACTGTAAGAAGATACAGCACTGTAGGAATTTTTCATTGCTTGGATGTACTGATGTGTATGAAAGGTGTTATTTTCAATGTCTGACATTGCAAGAGTAGGATAAAAATCTCAGTAGCTTCTCAAGAAATCCCATTATTCATGATGTAACTGGAAAATTTGCTGCTTGCTTTTGAAAGCAAGCAAATTTGAAATTTTGAAAGCAAGCAAATTTGTTGAAAACAAATTTGAAAGGAAAATAAACCATTTGTATAGCATATAATAACACACCTTCCTGAAAGTTTTTATCCTTGTTTATTTTCTGAACAGCATGTTTTTTTGTGAGTTTAAATATCTGTGAGATATGAGCTCTTCATCTATTTTGCTCAACACAAGGTGGCAGTAAGACATTGCCTGGTGACATACAATAGCTTGCGTAGCTTGTCCCTCCTGTTTACTTAGTCTTCAGATAACAAAAGCCCTCCTGATGAGTGAGCATTGAAAGCAAAAGAGGTTGCAATAAGAACAATTTAAAAGGTGCAGAGATAAAGAAAATGCTCCAGATAAGATCCCAAATGATTTGTTATATTATAGTAAGCCATGTTATATCATACTGTAGACAGTATCACAAAATGCTGTATTGCTGTCTTTTTTCACCTCTATTGTTATTGTTTCCTTAGAATTTGCACATTAAATAAAGGCTGCTCTGTGCAAAGGTGGAAATCTGCCTGGCTTTCAAGTTCTAATTTAACAATATTCCAAATATTGGTTGAGATTCTGCATGTTGAAAAGCAACTACTGTTGCTTTCTACTCCAGTTCTTTGTTGTCTAGAAAACACTCTGCTGTCACTTCATTGAGTAGTAGCTACAGTGATGAATTCCTTTTCAAATGCAGTGACGGGGAGAAATGAAGGGCAATGTGCCAGAATATTCCATTGACAATGTTAAAAGATTTTTTTTTCCTTGTTTTGGTCAGATATGGATCATATGGTAACAATCCTAAGTGCAGACTATCAAGTGGCAAATGTAGCTGCTCTTTCGTTTATTATTTGTATTCCAGCAGGCCCGGGGCAAATTCAAAGGATGACTGGGCCACTGGACATGCTAGTATGACTACAATTGATCATTGTGGGACAGTTTATGGTATTTTAGGTCCATCTTACTCTGAGCTTCCCAGAATACTATGAAGCGTTTATGCTTCATGTTTTTGGCATGTTTTAGCAGTTCATCTGAAATGGAGTTTTGGCAGGATGACCCTAAGCTCCCAGCAGCCACATGGTTTGTTTGTAGCTTCTGTACACACTAACATACTTTTTGAGAACAAACCAAAAATTATAGATGTTTCAGACAGGCTGATTTAATGGAAAATCTGCCTCCTTGTTTCACAAGTTATGCGTATGTGGTTTATTTTCCAATAACTGGTTGGCAGAGATCATGTTATTTTTATTTCCACCAAAACGATTTACTTATAGATTCTAAACCCCAATACCATTGTTGGTACTGTGAACTCCTCTGCATGTGAATCACACATACAACTTGGAATATACATCCTTTAGTATCTATAAAAAACTATTAGCTTTCTGATGTCAAAATACTGTTAAATAACAATGTAGACCTACTTCTTTCCTTGCTCACCCCTTATAGTTTTGTGCTTGAATACTTGCCATCTGGAGACAAATTATGGACTTTGGGATTGTACACAATAATGCAGTTTTCAGGGAGAAAACTCTCAACTCTAGAATCTTGATTTTATGTTAATGCTTTTCATAATGAAGAATAGCCCCCACAGACCACCTTTAAACTGGTATTTGCACTATTCTTGATGTGTGGTTTGTGCATGACCATAGGGTTTGGCGTAATGAAATCATGTATTGTAAAACTTATCATCTTTATTGGCTATGTATGACTCCTAGAGATAATAAAATTGAGGGTCAGAAGGATTCTTCTGGGAACCTTCCTAGAATTCAGCTATTGTCCAAGAACACTTTGCTAAATGTTTTATATGAGTTTTATGATTTTTGCATCATAAAATCAAAAAGTATTGAAATACTATTGTTAGTAGAACATGAGGTGCTGAACTAACAAGTTGTGTGTCTTCTCTTTCTTGGATTAAAGATAACAAATGCTACAATACTTTGCTGCTAAGGGATATTTATTCACAGAGAATAGAGGCTTCTGCTTCAATATATGCCTACAGTTGCCTCGGATGGAAGTCCAACATATCTGATACTTCTCAAGATGTGACTATTCTAAGCATAAAACAGAGACTCTACTGTAAAGGAATCTTCTCTGAAAATCTCCAACTACTTGTGAGGTCTCTCTAAGAGAGTTTTAGTATCTGGTAGCATTCTTTTGAAGTTTTTACATTATCTTTATTTTAATCACATGCCACCAACCATGCTGTTAATTTAAGTTTGTAAACCTGAAATAACATTACAATTCTGACACCCTCATATTATACTTGGAATGACTGAAACACTAGTAAACAGAGCTATTCCACTGAATGCCTAGGGGAGGGACATGGGGAAAAAAAGGCCAGCTGCACACTCAAAGAAAGAAATCTGAGATCAAACGTTTTTCATGGGAGACAAACTATGTGCCTAGGATTATCCTAGCTAATTGTGGGTTACAAAATCTCTCGAGTGTCTATCATGGCCAATGCTATATTAGCTTTCTATTTCTATATCTGTTCCTAGGTGTAGACAGCACTCAGAAATCTTCCTTTTCTTGAAGGCTTTTTGTACAAGAAAGCATGAATGAGATGCTAGGACAGGCTCTATTTTAATGGATTTTCTGTGCTGTTCATAGGCTTGCTTGCCATGTTTATATACACAACAGACAGGTTTCCTCTCTTTAGGCTTCTCCACACATTGGACAGTTCTCTGGCACGAACTATGTTTTGTATGCACATGAGAAACAACATGATCTCTGCTGAGAAGCAGGATAACCTCAGGGTTAAAGATACTTTGAGAAATTTGAAAGCAAATTAAGTTGTCTACATAAAAAAGAACATCCTATCAGTGAAGTATTTCTTACTTTCTGCCTCTAATTAACATATGCAGTCACATCGTTTTCTTACAAACACTTGATTTCCACTCTTTTCCCATCCCTGTTAAACCTGGTACAGCAACCGCTGGTTCAACTGCATTAGGACTCAAGCATCTGTTGTTAAGAGTTGTGCCATTTTAAGGCAAACCAGTCTGAAAACCTTTATGTCCTAAATGCTCTGGGACTATATAAAAGTTACATTTCTTTCTTTTCTGATATCTTACAGTAGGTCAAAAAGCCAAATATACCCCAAGCAAGTGGAGAAAGACACAGACTTTGGAGAAGTGCAGATCCTGGTATTTGTCAACCCAGGATTATAAAAGGGACTTTGTAAGTGAGTTGTAAAAATTTAGCAAACTACGAACTGTGTGCTCCTTTTATATCATCAGTTGTTCATAAGCTCATTATTCATCCTTGAAAGCTGGATTAATTTTCTCTGCAGTCCTCATCCTAAGTATTTTGTGAGTGGCAAAGTAAATGAAATAAATTTTTTCTGATTTCACAGCAGAAAAATCTTAGATCAGCACTGAATGCTATTTGTATCTTGTCATTAACAGCCAGCTCGACTCTGAGCACAAAGTATGAGAATTAGACTCCCATTTCTTTGTTTTTAAGAATTAACTATTTTAAGGTTAGAGTGTGTCTCTTATCCTTATGAAATCATTGGTCTTATTCCTAACTACAGGAACATTCTCGTATAAGTGTGTTGGTAGCACTGTCTAGCAAACACACAATTCATAGCCACAGAACAGGTCCTGTGAGATTCACAAGTGTGGAATGTGAAATGGTGACACTTTCACAATCTCTTTCCCTTGTTTGGTCCCTGGACTGGAACTGACAGCTCTAGCTTAGAAGCCAGTAATTGCTATACACAATAATGGAGATTGTGGTATTTCCAGCTGGGGTTTGAAATGAGCATAGGAAGTGAAGGAGAGCAAAGAAAAATGCTTAAAGTAACCATAGAAAATGCCAAGTTAGAAAAGCTAGTATGCCTTGTCTTGCTAACAGATGCAAATGCGTATCTGCAAGGCCAGAAGAATGCCTCTGTTAGGGAATAGCATGACTCCAAAGCTCTTCTGGAGCTGAGACACCTAACCTTGCCACTTCTCTGTTATCAAGTTCCTAAAAGCAGAGGGAAGAGAAAATGTGAGTGACTCCAAACCACTGAGTAGGACATTTTCCCAAATGCCAAGGGAATTTCTGATTTTGATTTGGATCATTGGTGTGCTTCATCCTTTAGTATACCTGTTTTGAAAAAAATAAAGTGCTACCAGCTTCTGAGGAAAAAGGTTTGATATGCCTGTAAGACCAAGTAAATGAAACTTTGCATTCGACTTAACATAAGGATCAATGGTTGTGTTAAAGATTTGTATGACACCAAGAGCAGAAGAAATTTGGTTTGGAGCCAAGCTAAAGAGATATTTTCTCAGCTTTTCCTGCCTTTGATTCTGTGGTAGAAAATCAGGTATATGAGGAGAAAAATTTATTTGTGGCAAGGGAGAAAAATTAATACTAGATTTGACTGAGAGCACAATCGGTATTTTATATGGAGACCAATATTTTATATGAGATGCCTAAATGTGGGACTAAAATTTCTCTTCTGTAGAACAAATCAGTCTATGATCTACTTCATTAAGTAGCCCATTACTTGTTCAGGTAAGCATTTTTCCGTATTTGGGTCCTTCACCAGAAATTACTGGCTACCATAAATTTGTTTTCTGTCCATGTGCCAGTGACTCCATACAATTTTTGGCTGTATTTTTTTGACTAGGCAGAAGTCATGAAGTTTGCTCTTTTGTAACACAATATTGTTAAAGAGTTTTTGTTGGCTTTACATAAAGGCCATACCCATAATTTGAAAGTTGTGGTTTTAAATAAATGAAGAAAAGAGAGAGAAAGAACTAAGGCCTCCTAAAAACCCTCACCCACTCAAACTGTTAATTTTCCAGGTACATGTGTATGTTAGATCCATACTAGAGAACAAATTAGCATAGGGTTCTTGTCTCAGTGATGCTCCAAAACTCTACCTTTAATTCTGGCTCGTTTGCAGCGATTTAAAAAAATCAACCAAACAAACATTAAAAAGCTGGCCATAGCAGAAGTTTTAAGTTTTCTAAAGCTTCAAAGATCCTTTTATATTATGGAGACTTCAGCAGTGGTAGCACACAGAATGTTGCAGTTATTATTGGCCGTAGAGAGACCACAGAAACACCGTATGAGTCCTTGTGATTACTCTAAATGGATTACAGCAACAAAACTTGACTGTATAGGCTTTGCCAAGCGACATGGATGTGTAGTTTTGTTGTCAGTACTCTGAATAATTTGAAGCCCTGGTTCAAAAGTTCACCTACTTCTTGGCTGCAGGGAATGGTAAAAGCTTTCCCTAGGGAAATGATTCTACTAGGCAAGGAATTAAAAATATTGATTTATTATATTTAATACATTAAAAGCAAATAGAAAGTGTATCTATGCTAGATTTAAAGTGCAAGTTTCAAAGTAATAATGAGTATGATTTCTGAGGGATATGATTCCCAGTTGCCTAGTTCTACATCTTTCACTACACAGAAATGGGGTCTTCTGGATCTCCAGCTAGTAATACTCACCATACCTTATCCTGGGGACATGAACATGACTAAAGTGTGGATTCCAGATCCACAGAGGAGACCCACCATTTAAAAAGCAGCTGTTTTAGTCTCTAGCTTGTACATTTGAATTGACAGAATAGGTAAAGTGGTTTTTGTTTACCTCCATGGGTGTCAAACAACCTGGTCATCTGTCATGGTTTAACCTCAGCTGGCAACTGAGTCCTCACAGCTGCTCACTCACTCCCCTAGAAGGGNTTTAACCTCAGCTGGCAACTGAGTCCTACACAGCTGCTCACTCACTCCCCTAGAAGGGTGAGGGAGAGAATTGAAAGGATAAAAGTAAACAAACTCATGGGTTGAGATAAAGACAATTTAATAGGTAAAGCAAAAGCTGTGTGTAAAAGCAAAGCAAAACAAAGAATTAATTTTCTGCTTTCCATGGATAAGCAGTGTTCAGCCATCCTCAGGAGATTAGAGCTCCATCACACATAATGGTGACTTGGGAAGACAAATGCCATTATTCTGAACATCTGCCCCTACCTCTTTCTTCCTCCAACTTTATATGCTGAGCATGAAACCATGTGGTATGGAATATAACTTTGGTCAACCTGAGTTAGCTGTCCTGCTGTATCCCCTCCCAAATCCTGGTACACCCCCAGCCTCCTTGCTGGTGCAGTGATGTGAGAAGCAGAAGAGTTCTTGATGCTGTGTAAGGACTGCTCAGCAATAGGTAAAACATCCCTGAATGATCAATGCTCTGTCCAGCAGAAATCCAAATCATAGCCCCATATCAGCTATGTTGAAGATATTTAACTCTATCCCAGCCAAACCCAGCACATCAGCCCTTCTGGTCCAGCTGCTGGTCAAGCTGGGTGCTGTCAATCTGCAGCTGCTGGGGTAATAGCCATTGTGTGGTTGGAGCTGGCACCAACCCAGTTTTCAATCCACCTCACTGTCTGCTCACCCAGCCCATATTTCATCAGGTCTCCATGAGGATCTTAGGCAAGATAGTCTTGAAAACCTTGCTGAACTAAAAGATGGACTATATCCACTGCTCTACCCTCAACTACCAAGCCATACAACAGTGCCTCTGGCACCTATGATAGATTTTAACAACAATGCCTCTGAATTCCCTTGGAATTCTCAGCTCTTCTCTCATCTCTTCATTTTCTAATTTCCCTCTCTTTCAGATAACTTCCTTCTCTCCTCCTTAAACTTTAAACTTCCTCTCCTGAAATAGAGTCTTTTCCATTTCTTGCCATTACAGTCACTAGCAGACAGACTATGACAGATGTCCATGACTTACCACGCAATATAGGAGCCTTTTACATGGAAACAACCAACCTCACCAACGTTTTTCTATCCTGGCTTCCTCTCACTAGTGAAGGGAAGACTTGCATTTTATGTCTGCAATTCCTCTTACACCTCCTGTGAAATGCTCCCAGACCCATACACAAATATCCTCAGAGAGTTCTCTACCAGAGACATAGATCAGAGGAGGGTAACGCTAGGGGAGAATGAAGGGGAAAAACTGTCAGAGGGTGAGAGTGACAGTTATGGGACCAGGGAACCAGGGTGACAGAAACAATCACATATTGAGAAGTAAAGAACTGCCTCATATTTTTGTCAAGTATGTCATGAAAATATATGAGAACATCCACGTGATGATTCCTTGGGGATGCATGTGAGATCCTGAAGTGCTCCATGAGAAATGGGACTCCAAGGCTCAGACTTTAGAGGCCTTTTATAGCTCCTGAGATTCTCTTTCCCTATCTTCCCCCACTCTGGATATGATACAGTGGGGGCTCCTGCAAATGCAGTCCACACGCTGGTGCCCATGGGATGCTGTGGTAGAGGGAGTGACAGCCATTCTCTAGCTTTAACTTCTAACTTCTGAATCTTGTTCTGCCACTACAGGCACAAAGGACAGTCTGTTGGAAGTCTCCTCACCATACAGTTACTTCTGTATTATGGCAAAATCTTCCCTAATCCTTCAATTGAAGAATTTATATGTGTTTTTCTTACCAGTCTCCCTCCAACATGTTTAAGATCAGTCTGTTTTTGTAGCCCTCTTCCTGAATTCAACATCTTAACAATACCTAAATTACAAAGTAGTTAAGAATAAATTTAATTAGGATTTTCTGTTTTTTTATTTGGGTGTGTGAATCCTCACAACACCAGAAGTTGTAACCTAACAACAGTTGGAATATGCTTCTCTGTGTTAGCTCTGGCATGTACTTGTAAAAGCTGGTTAATGCCTTAAGGATCAGGTTAAAATGCTTGTGAGGTCAAACCTTGTGAGGTCAGTATAAGAGAATCTTGTACTAACAACGTATAAGGTTGTCATGGTTTGACTCTGGCTAAAAGCTGAGAGCCCACACATAGATCTAAAATTTTCTCAGAGAAGGGGAAAAAACCCCCCCGACTTTTGTGATAAGGATTACAAGCAACTGTTTATTAACTACTTCACACAAGCAAAACAGGCTCTAACTTAGAATGTTAAGAATTTACTACTACTACAACTACTACTAAAATCAGAGCTTAAGAGTTTAAGGGTGAGCAGTTTGATAGTTCTTACAGACACCTTTCTCCTCCCACCCCTCCCTTTTAAGATCCTTCACCTTCCCCCAACAGCTCGGGAAGGCAGG
>WEIV01018819.1:0-36202 GCA_013390005.1 Calyptomena viridis | reverse complement strand
AACTCTGGCTACTTAAAACCACAACAAAGGTATATATCCACATATAGTGTAACAATAGCACTTTTACTGAACAGCTTTCTTCTGCTAAATAACCTTGTGCTCAAGCACAATCTGAGTGAAAGGATTAAATATCATCTCAGAGTCTGTGACTGAATTTTCTTTAGGCACCCTAAGTCATGGCAACAGCAGCATCAAACAGATTGATTCATATTCTTTGAATTATGGGATTTAATAAAGAATGATTTATTAAATGCAATATTGCCTTCCTAAGACTTCCTCTGAGACTTCAGGCCAGCACCCATCTACCCTTCATCCTTCAGTTTGGATGGCAATTCGGCACAGATTCAAGGTGCAAGAATGGGATAGCCGTGCTCCATGTGAAGGTTCAGGAGGGAAATGAGTCCGTCCACGTGCTCAAGAAGACAGCAGTTCTGCATCCACCACCCTGAGTCACAGCTCCTGTGAAATCACCTTGCCCTGTCTGAGCCCAGTGGTCCAGCTGAAAACAGACTTTGCTGTGGGGGAAAGGGAGAGGAGCAGAGCAAGAGGATAAGGGAAACAACTGCAAAAGAAGAAAGACTGGTTTTCCCATGGTTTTGTGAGCTGAACTGCCTCTTTGTAACAGTGCCAAGTGCCAGAGTGAGTGAAAAGGAGGAAAAACTGCTTGCTATCCCAAGTGGAGATCTGGGAGGCAGAACCACACCCTTGACAGAAGCAAGCTTTTCTTGTGTATTTCTTGCGTATTTCTTCTTCAATTTTTGACTCCCTGCTTTGTTACCTAGCAGGTTGCTTCCTTCCACGTTGTAGCACACTCTTTCACATCTAAATTTGCCTTTTGCCCCTGTCCTATCTCCACTCATGTTCCCTTACCTTCTCCTTCTGTATGACGGTTCCTGTGGCCCATATATGCCAACACAGAAACCTGGTACATTCAACCAAGGAGAGTCTAGCTTCAGCTTCAGAAGAAATTGTGGAAAATGGCAGAATGATTTGACAAGGACATTGTTCCTCCAGTAACTCAAAGATATTTCTCTGCTTTGATCTACAGTGGCCTGAATAATCTATCCTCACCTTAGCTGTGCTGCACCACTTCAGACCTAATTGCTGAAGACCTCTTGCTCCTGATGGATGTGGGTTTCAGTATTTGTGGTCAAGTGAAACTCAACATCCAGATTCCTAGTGTTTGTGCAGTGTCCTTTGTCATGGCCACAGAATAAACACAGGCATGCCCTGTTTCCTCCCCAGAGGAATGCTTTGTCATTAAAATTGTCACCACTTTGACTTGTACTAGGCCAGCTGTTTTGACACAAAGGTTGCAGTGATCTGGCAATCAACTCACTAGTGCTGAAGCTTCAGGGCTGAAGGTCCCTATTCTAGGCTATTGGTAAGAAATAAAACTAAATAAGAAGTAAATGATAACTTCAACTATTGTACTTTACACTGATTTCACCAAAGAGGATGAGCCAATACTTCATCAAGTCAACAGAACCTAAATTTGCAATTGCACTATTTTAATCTATGTATTGGCATATCTCTACTTGTTCATATCATACACATGTACATTTTTATTCAGTATACACAGAAAAGTGAGCAATGTTTCATGCTGCAAAATCTTTTTCTGTGCAGAGTGCCTCACCAAATACAGATTCTCTGGTGAAGAACAAGAGCTGATCAGTGGCAAAATGTATATGCTGTGGAAAGTACAGCATAGGTACCCAGTGGTCAGTAGTTCTGACTTTCTCACTGACTTCTCTGCCCTTCGGTGAGGCACCTAGTCTGTCTTCATCTGATCTCATCACATAATAGTTGGAGACAGCAACCCTTAGCTCTCATGTAAATGGGCTGATGGTTTAAAGATAAAAGACATCTAAAATAACATTGTATTGCTTTTCCTCTCAATGATGACAAAGCATTCCGCACATTACAGTAAAGTCAGCACTAGAAGCTGCATTTTCTAACGTCTTCATTGAAAAGCACAACACTTGTACAATGTGTGACCTATTCCTGCAATCACTGACATTTGGGGAAGTTCTCTCTTCTTTTAATACATAGTTTTGGAACTTTGTTTTCTCCAGATGAAAAATCTCTTAGAGAGCTTGTTTTCCCTCTAACAGTCCCCATGGCACTAAAAACCAAGAACAATAGAAAACCCAAACTGAGGACTCAGAGACCAAATACTCTAAGTTCAAAATACAAGAACATGTCAGAAGCAGAGGAGGCAATGGCACAGTGCCACCTGCTAAGGGAGTTACAGAGGTGCCACAGTGCCACCTGACATCAGTTACAAAGCAGGGAAAACAAGCAGAAAACTTGCCAGTTTAAGAGACTATCTTTGCTGTAACTTAAGTTCCAGGGCCATACATTTGAAAGTGTCTTGGCAATTATTCTGAAACTTAAGGTATGCCTCTTCAAAGATACTCTGAAAATTCTCTCTTATCTACTAATTCAGAGTATGTATTTTCATAACGAAAGGATGACATATATAACAAGCACTACTTCCCTCCATACCTGCTGAATGGAAAAAGTCCTGTTTCTGTTGGATCAGAGCCCTTGTCCCAACACTAGGAAAATGTTGCACCACTTCTTTCAGTTTATGAAACACATCTGTTCAAAAGCCTAGTTGAAGTTGTCTGAGACTGTCTCTTCCTTCTTTTTCTCTAGTAAAAATGTGTGAGTTCGGAAAAACTGGGCACAAGAATCACTTTTCCTTAGCCTCTACATTTTCTTGTGCTTCCATATGCTTACTTTTATATGATGGAGATGGTTAAGTTTTGGTTTTAGCTGCCTACTAACAAAACCACTATTTACGTAGGAGTGTACCAAAGCAATCACAATTTTATTTGCCTTTGAGCCCATGCTGTTCACTATAAGTCTCCAAACCAGGGTCAGAAACACAGCCATATAATGAGGTGAAAAGGCACAGATTACAGACTGAAAACCTTAAATGAATAGCTTGTTTTCAACTCTCAGATGTACCTGTTTAATGGGTTTTGTGAGAACTACCTGCCAATAATACATTATTATGACCTAGTAGAAGCCTTACCACATGAGAAAGGCAATATATGTTTAATATTTTATTTCAGTTGTTGATCATTAGATCCCTAGGTAATTATTGTATTAGAGGCGGAAGACCAAAGGATGAAACTGCTCAGAATAAAGTTGATGAGTAAATGATACGTCCAAATCTCTAGTGTACTAAGGAGCTGTTTTAATGTATTTTCTCAGGTGTTAAGTCTCTTGGCAAATCTGATCTTTTTATAAACTTGCTCTAGACCTCTTTGTTGCTCTGCAAAAGCATAACCTTTCCTCTGAAATTAGTCACTCTGCTTCTTGGAGTTCTGAGAATCAGGTTGTGGCATTGCCTGGAAGTGTCCTGTGTGCCTGGTTGCTCTTCACGGGGAGCTGTTGGCACCTCTGAACTCTTTCCCTTGTGCTGCCACCTGTGCCTTTGAACTTGGTCTCTTCTGCCAAGTCATAAACATCCTTCACAATTATATCTGTGCACCTTTCTTCTCATATTTGTGTCACATCAACCTTTTTCCAGCTCTGGTCACAATCAGTAAGGAGTCATGAAAAGATCTGGAGGAAGTAATGAAAAGATTCAAAGGAGATCACAAAATACTGGAAGATATAGTTAGTTGGCAGCAGCTTGGTACTTTGCTGGGTGAGGAAATAAATGCTTCTGCTTGCATCCAGTAATGACAGACTGTTCTTCCTCTCCTCACCTGAAGGAACTGAACTTCTGCCAACTCAGGGGGAGCACAGGGACAAAAGGAGATTCACAGGAAGGCATCTGAGGCAGAAAAAGAATAACCAAAAAGCTGGGTCGAGGTAATCACTCTTTGAGAAAATTTGAGAAAAGTGGCTTGAAGTTTATAATGCTTTCATGTATCAAAAAACTATTGAAAATTCCCTCTCTGCTTTGCTCTTCCAAAACAGGAAAAACTGTCACAAAAGGGAAACAACAATGTTAATGAGAAATCATTTTCTATCTATCACATATTTCCTCTGTGTACCTTATAGTCTCTCTGTTTAATAAAATCAAGCTCTGCATGGCAAGGTCCAGAGGCTGTAATTAAATAGAACTCATAAATCTGAAAAATAGCACTAATATAACAGATATAAAAACTGGATTGATAAAGTAGAAGTCATTACTGTGATCTCAGACTGTGTATTTATGACCTTATGATTTGATTTGACATGTTCACTGGCAATACCTCACAAATCCCTGACTATTTGGGGAGGTTTGTAAATATTATGATGGGCAATGAAGGTCTCCCACTCCTTGCATGAATCCATATAGTAGTCTCACAGAAGCAGAGGGAATATAGAACAATATCCAGTCCACTACTCCTGTTGCTGCCTACAGTGGGATTTCCAGAGCTTTATGCAGCCTTTTTTTTTCTTAAGGATCAGATTTCAAGGTAAGAAAAGTCCTGAAATACTATTAATCTTACATTTGCCTGTACTATTTCACTGTTTTTTTCTTTAAATGCACTTCATTCATTTTAGACCTCTCTATTAATTCTGTTCTTAACAATAAACTGTAAGCCATCTAAATACATTACAGAAACATGGATCCCAACATAGACCTTGAACCTTGCACCTAGCATCAAACCACGTCATATCCTAATTTCTTTTCAAGTTCAGCCACCCAACTCACATTTATACTTCTCTTCTCTGCTGTCTTTTGATTAATTTCAGTGTGTTTAACAATGACAAGGTCATACCACATCCTTTTTCCTCCCATATCCTGGGATGAGCCACTTATCAGGATATATTTTGTTGCTCATGTGGATAAGAAGCTGCTGAAGGGGAAATGATCTAGGAGCTGCAGAGCTCCAGCAGGGTTGAGATGGGACTGTTTGTGTAGGTGTGCCTGTGGTCCATCCCTGTGAGGACATCTGTCCTCAGCCAGTGCCAGTGGCTGCATAAGAGGGCTGGTGAGCCTATGGAGGCTTGGCAAGGAGGCTGAGCCCAAGCACTGAGCCCTGGTGCTGCTGCTGGCAGCCTTCCTGCCAGTGACACTGAACTGTTATCCTCTCCTCTGATCTTGGCTTTCTCAACCTGGTTCTGTGATAAGCTACCTTACTGCCTTAAATGTCAATGTAAACAGCATTGAGATAAGTGTAAGAAAGTCAGAAAATGCAAATGATGAGGTTAAATTTCCATCTGGAGAAGTTCATAGAAATCTCATGCCGAATCTTTATTTCTCAGTCCTGCACTATACGTAATTTGGCTTACAGGTAACGTGGGGGGTAAATATTCACACAGACGACTGCAATTACAAACAAAGTTCACATCATCTTTTTTGACTGTGGTATCAGTTTTTCTTCCCTTTCCCTCCCTCAGTGGTGTATTTATATAACCTATATTTATTCTTCTTTGAGCTGTGACAAATACCAGCCAGATAACACTTGATTAATAATGGAATTTGAAGGTGAGCTCATTATAAATTAACAATTATTCTACTAGTGGAATGGGAAAATGAAAATGGAGTAAAACCAGAAATACATTATAGTAGTGGAGTAATTGAACCAGTAGTTTTAAAACCACTGTATTTATGGGAAAAAACCTTTAAACTGGATTATGAGTTGTGCAACACAATAGCAGGAAACACAGAAAAAAGGGAAAAATTATATGAAGTGTGAATTGTTGTTGGGCTATTATTTAAGGAACAAATGATTCATCTGACAGCCTGATTTCAGAAGTCTGGAGGAAATGGGGATCTCCATTAAACTATTGACAGCTCATACCTCCTGCAAAGCAGATCTTCATTTCAGCAGTGAGATAAATTTTTATTGACCAAATAAGGGACCACATGAAACAAAGTAAACTTGCCAAAAAATCAAGAAAAGTTTATAAGAATAGCTCAGTATGCATTGTAAATCTAATATTTCTAAGTGAAATTACTGAATTTGTGATTTAACTGTATATAAACCCATGGCTCTGGATAAACAAGAGAAAAACTTGAAGATCACCTTTTTCAGAAAGGAACAGAAAAGTTAACTTTTTCCCTTCTTCATGTCCTTTTCAGCAGTCTAGACTGTTCTGGCATTATTTGAGTTTGGGTTGAATGAGCTTATACTGTTGGTACCCAACTTACCCATATCCAAAATAATAGAGTTCATTACAAATATTTGTGTAGACCTTCCTGCATTCCTGCAAGTTTACTAAGGAAATTTTTCATTTTCACTAGAGAGAGTGCTTGGAGCTGGAATGAAGATAAACAGAAAAATCACTCTGTTACAAGATAAAAGGAAGAGAGCTAGCTCAGAAAGATAAATTGTCCTTGTTATTATATTGCCTTCTTCAGAAACTTATTAACTTAATAAATATTTGAGTGATGGGAGTAAATGTGTATTGCCACAGTATTTGCAGCTTACAAGTCAGTGAGAACATTGCTTCTGCAGCTGTGATTTCATCAAAGGCAAAGCAGAGTTAAAAAAAGATCCCTTGCTGATCCATTAGCAGCAAAACTGCATTTACTTCACTCACTTCCAGCTTTTACATCTTTCTCACTACCAAGCCTTTGTGGTGTTTTTCCACTGTGTAACGAGTAGAAACTGGGTATTGATTGTGGCCATGCACATTGATGTCTGTCTTTGTGCCCATGGAGACACCACGCTGGTACAGCGTTCCTGTTTTATGCCTCATGGGTGAGGCAAGATCCTTCTTGCTGCTCTGCCCAGCTGACTGAAGGAATAATGTCTGGAGCACCTGGCTTCTCTGGGAAGACTGCTTCCAGCACTATCCCAGGAACTCAGGTACACCCTGAAGATGGATTCCTCCTTTTTGTTTTTGGCCAGGGGAAGGAGGCAGGATTCGTTCCCAGCTATGTGTGTGCAGTAACATCTAGAGATCCCACTTGGGGATCTGGACCCTCTTGGACAGGCACGGTATAGACAAAGACTGACATCTGCATTGCAAATCAGAAGGCTGAGGGAGGTGTAAATGACTAACACTCACCAGCACTCACCACTCCATGCTGGCAAGTGGCATCTGTAGAGCAGGAGCAGACACAGCTCTTACAGGGTCTGTGGCCGAGACAGGGCTGGACCAGCATCTTCCTGCGCCTCACGTGGTGGAGTGGGCTTGATTTCTGTCTGGGCATTGCTGAGAGTGGCTTATATCCATTTAAAGCTGATGGGAGCATGAAAGCATGCATGACAAGGTAGAGGTGACAGAACTGGGCTCAGTAAAGGTGAAAGTGATGAAGTTTCAGAAAAAACAAAAAAACCAAAATAACATAAAATGACCAAACTGCTCTTTCATGGACTGCCAGGCAATAACAACGAAGGGTATTGTTCATAACAAACTATGAGCCAGCTTTCTCTTAGGCAGCTATTTACTGCAACGCTCCCAAAATTGGGAAACACGTCTCACATGAACACTTTGCTGTTCTGAAGTTTTTTACAAGTCTTCCCTCCTTCAAACTTTGCTTCCTTTGTCCCTACCTATTGCCACAGTGGCAGGATCCTACTGTAAGAGCATGCTGAACCTTTTCCATTTGCCTTCCCTCATAATTTCCTGCTTACTTCCTATCTTTGTTAATTTTCATATACAAAGTATCTTTCATCTGAATAGGAGGCTGAAAACTGAAAAATACAATTTGTAGTTTTATTTGTGGCATTAGTTCTCTTGTGATAATGCTTACAGAGATAGTTATGATTGTTGAAGTTGTACCAAGCCTTGAATGGAACAGAAATATTAAAGCATATTGAATGTATTCAATAAGTGTGTTTAATTAAACATTTTATATAAATATGGCTGGTCTTGTAGCCATAGAAAAATTAGGATGTTTTCTTTCCCTGAAAGAACCTTTCAGTTAGTTTATTCTTCTAAGCTAATGCTTTCTATTTCCAGTGCAGTAATGATTTTGGTTAATTTAATGAAGTTTTTTGTCTAAGCCTAGAATTGTTTAAGGAATTGCAATTAATTTTATTTTTTTTTTAAGGGAAGCTCCTGTCTTTAGCATGAAGAGAGAGGATTTTGTTCCTTGCATCATCAAATAAGTTCCAGTGAAATCAACCCCTCCATCATGGTCTGGCTTGTGCTGCTAAACCAGAAATTCCTCATGTTGGCATATATATAACACTGGTCAAATATCTTTGTTACATTGGCATCTTGATTCCAGTGTGACATATGGTAGGGAGGGAAGGAAAAGATATTTTCAGTTGTTACAGAACAGAATGGAAATACTCTAGATGAGAAAATGTTAAGACCACTTGAAAAATACAAATGGTCAAGCTCGAGTGCCAGACTGCTTCTTTGTTTAACAATGGATATAATCCAAAAGCTGCCTGAGGCAGGAAAGCAATCCGCTTACCAAGCAGTGAGAGGAAAGGCACTTCTAGGACACACAGTTTTTCCCTTGGAGCTGGGGGGAAGGTTTAAATTAGAGATGGGTGAATGTGGTGATTCGAGGTTTTGCAAAATTCTTCAGCAGATCTATTTTTTGCTTCACAACCATAGGCTGAGTTTCAAACTCTTCTATTATGTAATTTAAGATAAAGGCTAATTCTATCTAGAAAAACGGCTGCTTTTCTCTCTCTGTTTTGACAAATGTGGAACCTATGCCATTGTATACTGTAACTGAGACCAGTAAAACTATCTGGTAGATGTCATACATGTATTGGACTCATATTTCAGTTGCATTTTCCTTCCCTCCCTGTTCTTTTGAGATGAGGTTTCCTATTCTCTTAGAGATGTAGCATAGAATAAGAAACATAGGATGAAACTACGTGTGTGTATGAGACTAGTATAGAGTCAGACCACCATGATGCCCTCTCAGACAGGTTTCTCTCAGTGTGTGAAGGCAGCAGTAGAAGTCTCTCTAGATACAGCAGTCCTTTGTAGGGGCTAGCTGAACATCAGGGCTGCCTGCATATTCCTGTGGCTCAGCCCTGACTCACTGATAAGAGCATCCAAGAAGAGGCCCATGCAGCAACCTAGCAAAGTGCATTTCCAAGATATTTTCATAGCCTCAGCTACAACTAACACACCTAAGCCTCTTTTACTCTACTGCCACATTTACCTGTGCTAAAGAAGCTGGCTTAAGGGGGAAAAGGACTTTAATTTTACTTGCTGCATTCCTTACTTTCCCAGCGTGTGAACCATAAAGTGAGCCGACCAACCCACTGCTACCTTCAGCTTCACTCACAATAAATGCAAATGAGAAGTTACTTTGTTTTCCCACTTGTACTAGAAAACTGTAACTAAGATTCACTGGGCTCAGTGGAAGGTTTTACTGAGTCAGGAAACACCCACATTCTTGACAGCAGTTTCTTCAACATTAATCATTAGGTTCAATGTTATTCTAGAATAGCATTGCCCAATGCTTATAAACAAATCTCCACTAATGTGGAACAGCTGGATTAGAAAACATCTCAATGCTTGCAGGGTATATTTTATAAGCCAGCTTGGAAAATCCTGTTTACTGATCTGGAGGCATGTGGGGAGAATAGGAAGGGCAAAGACAAGGAATGAACTGAACCCTATATTAGGTGTTGCAGTTCCATCTGCCAAAGCTGTAATGAGATACTTGCAAAGCAATAATCAGCTGTATCATCGCTAAAATTGATTTCAAGTAGGGATGCATGGTAAAAGAATCTAGAAAGGATTAGAGTCCTAAATTTCTCTGTTAGTTTTCCAAAAAAAGTTCTGGTTGTAGTGAGATAATTCAAAACTCATTTAGAATTGCTTTCCCAAAGGAAATATTATGTTTTTCTGACTAAAGTGCTTGACATTTTGGTTGATGATGAGACATGATCCCCAGGGCTGAACAGTCATCTGTCTCAAGCTTATATTCCTGGATGTTGATGTTCCTCTCTGCTATTCACTTTGCTCATTTTGCCTTTGGTCTTATTTATGAGTATGTAGAAGTATTTATTTAATTTGTGCCCTCCTATTAACTTTCTGAATTAAGACTCCTTCCCACCCATGGACCCCAGCTGGTCTGTAACATCACCATTGTTGTTGTCAGCATTGAACAGACCGTGGATCTCACCCCACCTTAGCCCCTTGCAGCACTCACAGGCTGGTTCCCAGTGACACTGCAACCTGCCCTTTGAGGTCTGGACTCCATGTGGTCATTGCCTCGTCATTATGCCCAGAGAGACGGAAGCTGCTAAATGACTGTTTTTCACCCTAATCCTTAGTTTTAGATTGTATGGCTTTCTAAGTGGAATTAACAGTCTGGAATTCAGATTTCAGTGAGTTTCAAAGCTGTTGTGTCTGGAAGGTCTCATCTACCTTGGATTATTTCCTATAGCAAGGTGATGAACACTTCACTAATAGCCCTAAGGACCCAAAAGGTGCTCCACGTTGTTGACATATTTGCTTTTCTATGCAGAACATCTCCCTCTACACCATTTCTTCTGATTATCGCAATTACCACTCCTTACTCTTTGTGGCACCTTTATGTCATAACCTCTACTCTCAGAAAGGAGTTAGGAGAACTACACCATGAAGCTAACCCACCAGTACGTGGAGGTTTTCCACTGATTTAAGGCTATTCCTCTTTCAGATACTTACAGATCTCTTTCCTAGGTATCCATAAGAGACACTTCCCTGGGTGAACTCAGACTCAGTTCTGAGGAACAGGGGGATGTCTGAGAGCATGCCAGCCCAGCAGTGCCTCCAGGACATATGATAAGGTCTGTAGCAGAACCACAGAGACATGCTCATACAATGCTGTCATGTGCGTGCTGCCGAGGCAAGAGCCTGTGCTCACCAAGCAGCCAGAGCAGTGCTTTAGGATGTTGTCATTCCTTTTCCAGCCTTGGCCCTCTCCTTCTTTTTGTGAGCTGGCGTCTTAATACATAACCACAAAACCACTGTGCTGTACTGTGAACTAGTGCCAGCCATGCCCTGCTTTTTGATCTCGCCTACTGTGCGTTTACCTCAAGCAGAGAGACAGAGCAGAGAGCTGAAGACTGCTAATGTGGTAAACCACTGCATTTAGCTTCCTCAGGGCCACTAGTCCAGAGTAAAAGCACTTGATGTTCTTCAGGGTAGTTTATGTCAGTCTGGAAGGAATTAATAACCAAATAAAACACTGTAATACTAGAAAATGAATGTCCACATTGTTACTTGTTTCAGAGAATAAAATTTATGTTTCCCTGTACATGCAACTCTTTCTCATGTAAAGCTTGCTTCCTTTAGATTTTAAGAAAATGTGTCAGGGTCCTTTTCATTAAAGGAAGTGTTAGCAAGTGGAACAGAAAGAGTTCCTTTTGGCAGAAATATTAGTTAAAAGAATCTTTTCCCTGATCCCCAAAGTTATTTCTGTTTCTTTTCTCCCTCCTATCCTCTCCCCCATGCAAGCTTGCAAATCAGATTTTCTTAGGGCTTCTTTGCATCTGAGAGCACTTCACCAAGCTCTGAACTCCATGTAGTGGAAATCTCTTGTTCAAGGCTTCTTAGAGACCTCCTGTGTTGGTGACGCAGCTAAGCAAGACTCCATTAATGAGACATATACACTGATAAAGAACCCAAGACAAAATCTGATTGTTGGACTGCTTTAACTCTTTGAAGCCAAATGCACACAGCACTCTTTATGAAGTAAGTATCTTTACATTAATATCTCCAGCATGCAGAAAATTATTATCTCTTAAGGTAATACTGAAATAACAGCCAGTGTTAGTGACAGTCTGGGGGTGATGAATTTTGGAATTGAAGAGATTCGGTAAAGGTGCAAAATCTTACTGAAAGGTCTTGGGGCTGTTTCAGTTTTTGTTACAAAATATATATGATTCATTGCAGTCTACCTTTTCTCTCTCTAGACTACTTCAGGTTTTGAAAAATGGTTTTATGATAAAACACTGCACAGTGTAATGGTGCTGGATGAGGCTTGGTTTTGGAGCATTTGTTACTTCTCTTTGCTCATGGAGGGAGTCAGATATGATAAGTTTAGAGTCAGATGTCCAAATCTAAGTAAAATTTCTTATTGTGTGCATACAACCTGTCAAAAAATATGTATTATATCTGTATTTACAGATCTGTGTCTGTGTATGTACAAATATTTTTATATGCCCACACTTACACAGGGTGTAAATGATTCTGTAACTTACATAGCCCTTATAACTTTAATGCTTAGACCTTTCTTCTGAAATCAAAGCCCTCATCATAAGATGAGGGCTATTATATTCTGATTAAGAGAAATTCCCTGCTCAGTGTAGTTTACAGTCTAAACCAGCAGATAATAGGAGATTATGCAGAAGCCAAAACAAGTAAAATAAGACCTGGTCAACATATAAGTCTTGGACAATTGAGGCAGTTGGCAGTTTCCCAGTGCAGGTGACTGCATGCTAATGGAGAGACCTCTGCTAGTCTTCATTACCATTCTGAATTATGTAAGCTGAGCATTTGCAGGCACTCATCTGATGAAATCATTGCCCTATGCCCAGGTTTCCCTGGGTAGGGAGCACCCAGGAGCAGCAGGGGTTTGCTGTGCTCTGAGCCAGCTAGTTAGGTTAATAAACTGTGATGTAGACAAGAAGTTGTCCAAGTCAAGTAGGGTCTTCAGGCATGTTTTTCTAAAGAACTAGAAGCTGTATAATTTAAAAATTCTGATATAAAATTAAAGCCATAGCATAGTACTTGTTTGTAAATCATCGGCCACCTCAGCAGCTTAAGCAGTCAGAGTTTAAAGGAATGAATAAATGGTTTTGCCAATTCTTTTATTAGAAGTTTTTTTCTCCTATTTCCCTTTTCTCAGTTTCTAGGTTTTATTTTTGTTATTGTGCAGTAATAGAAAATCACGTATTTTCTAAGCTTTATCATGAATGGTAAATATGGAAGCTTGAGTGATTTCAGATGATCGTATTTATTTTTTCCACTCTATTCATTCCTGATAACTGGAATGTTTTTTCTGACACCTCTCAGCTGCTTCTTTGTAACTCTCTTGTGCCATCACTTCATTTTCAACAAATCTTTTCTTCTGAGTTGAGATTGAAAGAGTTCAGATCAAACCAAACCTATCTGTTATATGAATTTAAGAGGTTTTTATTTCCTGCTTTTTTAAACACATCTCAAAACTGAACATCCTTTGCTTTGTAATTTTTTTCTGGAGTTATGTCAGCCTTCAAAGACCATTGTTTTGACTATATAGTTGGTGTTTGATTTGATTATGCACAAATTTTCTCCCTACAGTGGCAAGCAGCATCCATGAATTCTTCCCATGTAACCTGACCCTGCTTTCACTGGGTATATACATTCATTTTTTTGCCTCATTTCCAGGAGAAGGAATGGTTATGCCAAGTAATAAAAAATTAAAAATATGATTTGTCAGAAAGTTAGTTAATGTAACACTCTAGATAGTCCCAAAAATTTCTGAAGAGTCTGATGTTTACTGTATGTTAATCATTATGCTTGATGGCTAATTGAGGTTACCTTGATTTGTTTATCTTTTTTGTGATCTCAAAGGTCTGTCATTATGTGTCCATCAGTCCCCATAACCATCCCTCTTCCCAAGCCTCTCTGCTACCTGTAATATATAGGGATGAAAATTAAGCCAAAGAGAAAGAATTTAGTTTCTTTTTGTTTTCTTGAGAAAGGTGTTTCAGAAAGTTGGCTCATGCAGACCTTGGTAGTAAGAATAAGGGACAATTTAGTGCTAACCCTGATGTTTCCAAGGCTTCCGTATATCTAGATGAACACTGTCAAGGAGAAACTGCTATCTGATTCCAAGTTATTTGAACGATGCACATTGATCTCTGGAGGCTGTCTCCTTTTAGTCAAGGTTCCCCTTCACTCTAATAGAACTTTTCAGGATTCTCTTGATGAACAAATAGAAGAACTATTCAAGGCGGCCAGTGTAATTTGGCTTGTCCTGAGGCATGACTCTTAGATGTTTAAATGTGTATGGAGATGAATTTCAGACTCATTTTATGTTCACATTTTTGCTTGAGCTATTACTAAGCATCACTTCATTTAATTTGTTCACTTAAAGATTAAGACTGCTGAGTTTCTGTCTCATCCCTGTAAGAATGGGGATAGAAAGTGATTTTCCCCCTTTCACTTAGAGCATATTTCTGTTGTCTTAGATGTGTAGTCTGGGGTTTGGTAGGCTATATCTAGAACTGTATGGCTAGAACATAATCTAGAATGTGATGACTTCTGACATTAAGTTTGGTATGAATATATTTTGAATTCCAGTCTCTGTATTCTTTATTCAGTAAAATCCAGTCAACAAGAACATTATGGGGAGTTTGCCTAGATAATCTCTGTCACTCTCTTAGAGTTTTATGTGACTTCATATCTCTGCTCTGTCTGTTGATTTACAATGACTATTTGCATTTCCATGAAAAATCTTTTACGCCTGCCCATTTCTCCATCACCCCATGAGTCACATGGGAGATGCCTGATGAGAGACAATGTCTGTCCTGCCATCTGTCAGCCAGCAAGGCACTGTCAGAAATTTAGTTATGGCCATTGGTTTTTCTGAAATGTAAGACTATATTCCATATACACCATGAGGAAAGAGCCCTTTAAATGGACTACAGGAAGCCCATACCTCCTGCTAGAATTACTGAATTCCAGTGAATATAACAATGTCTGTTGATGGGAAGAGGAGGGAGATGTGAGAATTTTTCTGTGAACTTGGAGACAGTATTGCAATATTTAAGTTAATACTAGAAAAGTATATCACAGCGTACATATCGCAGAATACATAAGACATGAAGTGCCATACAGGAAGACTTCTAATATTGCAGCCTTGCAAAGACAGGTGGTGTAGCACAGACAAGACACAACATTGCCCACAGTCCTTCCCTAAACAATAGGGTTAATTTAAAGTCTATTAAAACCAAAGGAGATTCTGACTGCCTCCTGCTCAGGTTGGAAGGAACCAGTTGTTTTTTTTAAAAATGCCTTGCAATATATCCTGTGCAAGGTATCTTAATACCCTCCATTCCAAAGAGTCAGACATTAGATTTGCCTCTAAAAAAGAACCGTTTTCCCAAGCAGTCAAGCAGTCCTCATGATCAGTATTTCAGATGCCTGAAGGAATTTAGTATCTGGAAAGTTTTTTAAAAGAAAATTCTTTTAAATAAAGCATATAAAACCATGTGTTCAAGGCCACTTTAAAAACCCCCTCAAGGGAACTAAGTCTAGTGATAACATATGGATCTTTTCTACACAGGAACTTTAAATGGCTGTGGCATTTTTAAAAAAAATTATTTTTCTTGTGCAGTGGGGGAATCAGTTCAAACCTTAGCCTTTTCATTTGTCTCGTAAATTAAATTAGCGAATATCTTCCAGCTGGATATTATAGCCTATATTAAACCTATCAACAATTATCCTGATGAATGTAAACAGTCAAGTGATAACTTTTCCCATTAACTCAATCTGTAAAAATATAAACCCGTTTGTGTTATATTTCTGTATTTTCCATTGTAAAGTGTTGCTAATTTTTCCTCTGCTTGTCTGTGCATTTTTTTAACAAATGGTTTTAATAAATGAAGATTTGGCCTGGTGTCTCATAACTCTGCTAACACAAGACCACTCAGATATAGCTGGAAAGAATTTTCTAGAGAAGGATGATCACACATTGCTTCTGATAATACTCACTGTCACAGAACCTTCCTGGTCTATATGTATTACATGGAAAAATTGTTCCTTAACAGCAACATCTTGGCTCTCTCTTTCCTCATCACTGCTCATTTGGGGTGTTAATGTCTAGACAAGATGCCAGCTCTCTGGCAGAGGAAAAGACTCAGGGAAACAAGCCTTCGGAACATTCTGCATTTCTGAACCATAAAGGAGTGATGAGGAGGACTGTGATAAGGCTGCTGAGGCCTGGTTTAGCAAAGATAGTTGTTAGCATCACAGCTGGTCCCAGCTTCATAGCTACAGCTGGTTCAGAAGTGCTCTGTGCCTTTTTGGTGGGATTGCCCCTTTAAAGCTGTGCTGCTTAAGCTCCTGGTAGCTGGCTCCTTTCCACCTCTCTCTATCAGTCTTAGGTCTTGATGTCCCCATTCCTGGTGTCTGTCTCTGTAATGGTTGCTGCTGATTTGACAATGTGCTTTTGGCAGTGGGTACAAGCATAAGAAATCAATTTTTTGCTAAATAAAAATACTTGGCAACTAATGCTCAGCTGCTCTGAATGATAGCCAACTTATGGCCATCAATGGCTTTGATGCCAGACTATGTGTCGGCGTAGACAGCTTACTTAACATCAGGTTATGAAAGAAGTAACAAATCCACTGACTTGCTGGCTGGTGGAAGAGCACCAAGGCCACATGTGAGGTTGTACATCTTTGATAACAGAGTTTCCTTGCAGAAAAGACCAAGTATCCTGAACTACAGTGCTTCTGCATTTGCTGGAAGGCACAGCAGCTCTTCAGGAATGGCTGTCTCATGTTCCTGGTGCACTGGGCACATCTTTAAAGGAGAGCAACTTCTCCATTAAAAGAAATGAAATTCTGCTGGTATGTACAACCACAAGTGCAGGCACTCCTCCTCTTCATTCCTGTCTGAGATAGATACCATGGTGCCTACCATAAACATTGAACCTTTCACAAAGACATCAAATCACAGCTTCTCATCACCCTCTGGACAAAGAATTCAACCCACCACCAGCCTAAGGTCACATGCTTCACTAGTGTGAAAAGTGCAGGGAAGAGTGGCAATTTAAAAAGACTTAATTGTACTTAAATACACTTTTATTAATGTAATATGCTTTCAGAAACCTCATTAATTAATCATAGTACTTTTCTTTATTTACCTTCCCATTGTCACTGAAAAATTAGCCTTGCTTTTGTTAATAAGTGGAAGTGTTACTCTTCGTATAATTAGAGAATGCTATAATTATCAAGGCCTCCAGTTCTAATTAGCCTTGGGCAACAACCTCCGATATCAGTCTTTCCATATGCAACTGTACACAGACCTCAGCACTGTGATGCTTAGAGACTTTTTTTTTCTCTTTAATAGAGTTAAATCACTTTTGTTTTGCCATTCTTGGTAGGACAAGATCTGTTATGCTCAGAATGTGGGTGACGTAATCTTTGGTTTATTTAGTGAGGCCTTACTTACCATCTCTGTTCTTCTTGTTACACGATGTAAAAACTGACTGGGATAGGGAGATGGGATCAGAGAGATGTGGGTTCTGCTATTAGCTCTGCAACAGATTTATGGAGTAATTTTGCAAACACCATATCACATCTGTGATACTGTCTGCAAAAGAAGGGTAGTGATTTTTATTTTTTTTTTTATGAAATTCTCTGAGTACTTTGGCTGAAAAATGCATAACTCAATATTAATTATGGATCAGTGAGGGGAAAAAGGCTGATTAGTAGCAAGTGTTTGTATTAATGCATATTTGCTAACTTCAACAGGAAAAACAAAATATTAAGAAGATGTGTGATAATTTTTTTATTTGATGAAATCTTATATAGTTTCCTTACATGCATCTGAAATATTTTAAACAGTAAGTAAAATCTTAAAATTCATCTGATTTGCCTTAAGGTATTAGTGAGATATCTCTCTCTTTATCCTAATGGTCTTTCCTGCCATTATTCAGTGTGAAACAGTCTTAGAAAATGAAAGAAACATGCAATACTTCAAGAGGAAATAGAAACTTTCCAGTAATGACTGTGAGAAAAAGTTCCAATTAAATGTAATTCAGCCATTTCAAATTAATACGTCACTGAAAAAAGTGGTTTTGGAAAAAAAAAACACTAGAGAGAAAAGAATGAAACCAAGTTTTGTAAAGAAACACTAAAATCTAATCCCTTTTCCTATTCCCTTTCAAATCTCTGTGCATTTCCTGATACATGGGCGTATTTTACCTATAGCAAGATTAGCTTAAAAAGTCTTTAAAACAGGAGTATTTTGGCTAGTAAGTTAGGCTGAAAGATTTCTGTCTCAATACAATACAGTATCCAAGTTGAAGCCTTTATTGCAAACTAAAAATCCACTCCCTTTACTTAAATGTCTGCTCTGAAGTCTGTTTGATTTATATCTGTCTCTGTATATTTATATAAGTGAAAGGTAAAGGTGCAATCTCTGACGCCCTGGGAGTGGGCACTGTATTGAAGGGCTCCCTAAACCAATTAAAAATGTCTGAGTGAGAGAAGTTATTCTTATGTGTCTAATGCCCACTCTTAGTCTTACAACCTCATGTGTCCTTAGAAATTAAGTCTAACCTAAAAGGATATTATAAACTAGCAAGACAATAAACTTTGCACTTTTCCATAAAATGCCATATACCTCTAGAAGTGCTTTCATACTTTTAAAGTCTATAGATAACGCATTCACAGGACATTAGGAGTTTCTCCGTGATGAGGATTGCATGTCAATGCATTTGGGAATGGACTGGCTCCCTCACTTGTCTACTCTGTGGTGTGCGATGCAGACACTGAGATATTAAAGAAAGTACAGCTCCTTACGCAGATCCCCTGCTGTATTTGGGTTTCTTAAATACCATATCTAAGATACCATATCATAGTTGAGTGAGCATTTGGATCGTGTTGTCCATGAGCTGAGTTACTGTATCAAGCACAGGGCTGGGAGATGAGACAACTTTTAGACTATCAGTGGCAAATAAATATTGATAACATGTAGGTAAGATGAAGCTATCGGTGCAATACTGAGTGACCTGTTTGGCAACTCTGTGGACAATTAACTATTTAGACTAATTAAACTTTCTGAAAAAACATGGAACTAGGAGTGGGCAGACAAAATGGATCCTGTAGTGGAGCAGTATGTCTGGGTGTTGCAGCATGCCCATTAGGCTGCAGAGTGCTGACATACCATGGACCACAGACAGGTCACCCCCAGCTGAGATACAACTCACTTATCAGATGCACACATTGTCTCCCAGCCAGAGATTTTAGCAGCGTTGTTGGTTGTGCATCACACAGTTCAGGTCTGTCTGCACTGTAGAGAAGAACTAAAGTGAGCAGGTGTAAGAGCCAGGGTCTGCTCCCTCAGGTGGGACCAGATGCATGAGCCACTTGCTCTTGTAGAAGCCAGGAGCTCACAGAGGTCCCGCTTATGCCTTGCTGGACGCAGAACTCCCAGCACCTTTCTCACAATATCAACCAGGGATGAATGCTAGCTGAAGGCATGGGGTAGGGCTTGGCACTCAGAAATCAGGGTCTAGGCAAGAACTTGGCTCAGGAAAAAGTGGAGTGGAATAGGCTGTGGCTGTTACACCCCTCAAACATCTTGTAGTCAGCTTGAACATTTAGGAAACTTACAGTTTGCTGTGATACATGGGTCATAGGGTACCCCTACTACTTGTCACAGGTATTTTTGATGTTTAAAAAGAAAAAACTATATATGTAGCATATTCTTTTTGAAACTATTGGCTGAGTTTCATTATATTCAGAAGAAATGTTATAAGAAACTTTTACTTACAGTTTTCATTAAAAACTATTATTAAGAGCTTCTCTCAGTTTTATTTTCTTTTTTACTTTCATGATAAGAAAAAACTTTGTTCTTTCTTTCTAGCAATGACCTCATGGGCCTACTGTAAAAAGAAACAGTTTAAAAGGTGTTTATCTCTATATATGAAGGTTGACTTGAAACCACTGGAAAATGACCAAATTGAAAACATTAGCTGACCTTCATTTTAACAGAACTAGCTGCTGATACTTCCTTGAATAGACAGTGAAAAAAATTTCCACTTAGACCAGACAAAAAATGTATCTGAAGATTAATGTATAGATACAACTTGAAGATGACAAGAAATTTTTTTTAAGTGGGTTTGCTTTGTTTTTCATAAGATATAAGTTTGGACAGATCTACTTCAGCCTTGTGAAGCAGGGCTATTTACTTCTAACCTTGGAAGATTTCAGTAATGTGCATTTCCACATCAAAGGAATGAGAAAAGAGATATAGCCTTGCAGTAGTTTTTGTGGGTCATTATAAAATGGGTAATTTCAGAAATAATAAACAGAGAACATGCAGCATTATTCTCTAGTGGCTTCAAGACAGGTAAACTAAATTCTAGTTACATAATTTCTCTAATATTTTTTGTTCATCGACAGTATAGGAGAAGGACTGAATCTTGAACATGCCCTGAAATCAACTAGTTTGATTCAGAATAGTAAGGATAAAACTACTGAGGCCTAACAGAAAGCAACTTTTTGTTGTGATTGTTAAATAGTAAGTGCCTTAGGAGCACTTTTTACACCAAAAAAATCTATTTTTTTAAAAAAAGCTACTGCCCATTTTAATGGCTTTTCATCGAGTGCCATTAAAAGGACTTACTTAGGTTATTTTGAGGGCAATTCAAATGGGAAAGATTATGAGCATTTTTTATCAAATAACTTGGAGCAGAGGCACATACATTTTTCACAAAATTATTCACAGCTTTCCTTTAGCTTGAAATTTGCACATAATTCATATGGTGGAACATTTTATGACTGATTTGTTTTTCTCAATACAGCTGCAAAAGAGAGCTTCTACCACAAACAAAAAGGAGCTTAAAGTATATAAAGGAATTGATGCTTTTCCACAGGTTAAAATATTGAACTGGCTGGGACTATCCACTACCCATACTACGGACACTGTACATTAAATTGGCAAGTCACACTTTCCTGGCGTTGAATTTGGCATGATTCTGAAGTGCTAGAAGTGTGTTTCTTACAAGCTGTGTTGATGATGGCCTGTATTTTTCCAAAATCTCCTTCAGTCTTCTTGGCATTTCTCTAATGTCAACAATAAGTCACAACTGTCATATAAATTTGCACATGGCCAGCCTTATCATGTAGCTATAGACTTGCCAATATTGTTGAGTATTAAAAGAAAACAAACCCAAGCCTCTAACCTGCCTCCTTTGACACTGGGCTCTATTCATCTCTCTGTGACCAAATGGAAAGCGACAGGCACTTCTTCACAACACACTTGCTGTATGAACAAGTGTTGATAGCATGGGTTGAAAGACACAGCCTGGTGCCACCCTGCCCAGCTGTTTCTTCACTATTTACCATTGTGCTGCCTCTCTTTGCAGGCTGGCAAGTGTGTTTCTAACTAGTCTCGCATTTTGTCTCCAGGGTACTGTATCTTCAGTGCTGTTTGCCAGTACAATAGATGAGTCTTGTTTCCAATGCTGAATGCGATGCTTTTGTGTAGACTTAATCTTTGGTGAAACAGGTTGGTCCCTGCTGCTTACAAAATTTGCAGAACTCCGTGCCAAGAAGTGCATCTGCTGTTGGCCCTGTCACTTTGCTCTACTGAAACAACACTCATTTTGTGATTTTGGGCTCTGCTGTCCTGATTTACTAGATGCAGTTGGAGGAGAATAATTTATTTTTATGCTTTGTGATTTTTATTCTTTTGTTACTTACTTAACTTGTTGAATGTTCACTACACAAAAAAGCAGCTTGATCTCCTGATATAGAGCCCTTTCTAATGCAGAGTGCTATATCCCCAACCTTGGTCAAACCACCACAGATATGTGTCCTTTGCATGCAGTGACACGACCAGGGTTTAAGGTGTGAATTTTGCTGTTGCCTTTCCTGTATTTACCTGTGGCACCTGGAGTGGCTGTGCCTTGTATGGCAAGCCTGTTCCTGAGACCAACCCCAAACATCTCCATTTTCTAACAGGTTCAGACTATGTGTCAAATCTCTTCTGATCTTGTAGTAGATATTAGTGGGGATCCTGGAAAATATGATCTGCACAAGTTCAGACAGGAGATGCCATTGCATTACATGCAGGAAAACAATTCCTGACAGAACAGCTGGCAAATTCGATTTAATGCCTATCTTGAAGCAACCTTTAAAAGTTACCATACATGTAGAGTGAATTCTTTCCTTTTTATTTAATGTTAGTTTGCATTAGACATCATGGTAATTAAGTGAACATATTACATCCACACTTGTATTTTATTCACCCAACAACTGCAATCTGTGACTTTCCTGTCAAGTGTTTATTTGCACTTCATTTCCACTGGTATGAACTATAATAGCCATTTGTAGCAATCTTTAGAAGCTCTTATAAGATGAGAACTCTACATAGCTCTTTCTAACCCGAAGTTTAGCCTTTTTCCAACCATCAACTGGCTGGGAGCTCTCCCTTATCTTTAACTCATTCAGCAATCATAAGCAATCAAGAAAGGCTGAGATTGATGCCAAATGCTGTGAAGCAGACGGGATAATATGAGAGGAGAGGATCTTTTTTGCAGTGTGCTCCACCTAATCTAAGCTCTGAGTTTTCATTCCTACCCTGTGTTTCAGTCATAAGCAAGGATATCTATGTATTGGCTGTGCTTCAGTTTCTGCCAAGGACAGCAATCTGAGAGTAGCAGATTACTGTCCTAAAATAATAGAAGTCAAAGAGGGAAAAGGTTGCTTGTCAAGTTCAAGCACTACAGAGTTTTCTCCTGCTCCTCACTGTGTGGTGCTTTGCACAGACTGCTTTTTAATGCCTCTGATTCTTGCTAAGTCTCTCTTGAGACAAGTCGTGCTTTAAAAAAATCTCAGCTGACAGGCATCCTAAAGTATGACTCCTTGCTTAGTTGTTATAATACTTCCCTCCTCATCTGTCGTAAACGCTTGAAAGGAAAGCAGATCATATTGAGGGTGTAAAAAGAAAGCTGAATAAACTGCTCCTAACAGTGTAATGGACACTGGTGTCTCAAGCATTAAGGACAACTTTTTATTTAATAGAATTTCATGTCTCCTCTCTCAGATTGTAGCTGAAGGAAATTATTCCTTTGCTGATCCGTATGACCACAGTATCCCTGAGCAACAGCATAGCATGATGTGAAACTAACAACTGTCCTATGATATGCTTCTGAAATAACTGCAGATCTGGCCATAAACCCAAACTTTGGGTTTATTTTTACTATGTCTGGCCGCAATAAAAGAAAGCCTGAATCAGCTCCTGTTTGTGAAAAGCTGACCATAAGACCACAGTCACAAACAGGATTATGTAGGCTGCCACCCACTGTCTTCTGGTAACCTCCTCAGCACTGCCTTGGAAGTGCTGAGAGTGCTGAGTCCCTGTAATGCTCTCCAGAGACTGAACTTGAAACCATATTCTCCCACTCCAGTAAATATCTGCTTGTCTTTGTTGGCATATATAGAATAGTATCATATTTATACTAACTAAAATGAGATCAGAAGAACCTTTGGTAAAGTTTTAATTTGTTTAATTGAAGTAAGGATTGAAATTACTCTTTCTCTCATAATACTGAGTAATTACCATTAAAACCATGGACTTAACATCTCTCATATTTTAACTGTTTTTGTTCTCTTTCAATAAGCTACATCTCTAAGTATACAGATCTGCTCTTTCTTCCTCTCTTTTCCTTCTGGTGCCTTTTCTCATGACACGCTTGTATTAGCATGTCTCTTTGGATTGTAAGCCTTACAGGGTAGGGCTTTATGGGTAGGATTAATTCTTCTCCAGGTGTACTGGTAGAAGTTAAGCATCTAGTTCAAACTCATTATCTTGATTCCCTCTATAGTCAGTGAAGGATGACAGATACCAGCAAGGATGGATCATCCCTCCTGTCTTACAGATCTCAGTGAGGTGGGCAGACTCACCTCTCCAGATATGGATTTCTCTCTGTATTGTGTAGCACATCTTCAGATGCTTGAGATCAGGGTCCAAATTTTAGTATCACTCTCAATGACTCTAATTCTAACAGGTAAGCCAGCTCTGGTTCTTGAGTCATCAATAACTCATTTTGGGTAGGAATTTAGAATCAAGCTGAGCTTTTTAATGTTGAAGGCTGTGTTCAGTAGCACACAGTGGTGAAACAGGATGATTAACAGGACAGTGAGGGCATTATACTCTAGTACAAGGTGCTCCTGGTTGCAGTGTAACCTAGGGTAAAAAACTCTCTAGCCCATTGCTGTGTTTATATCTGTCTTCCTAACTTGGCAGCTGGATGAATTTTGCCTGTGATCCTTAGTGAGATGGATCTTATTAAGGACAGCTCTGGCCCTTGTACTCCACAGAGCTGCTTTGACATTTTGGTAGACTTTTAGCATCAATATACCTAATGCATCTAAATGTATCTAATGGTCTAGGAAGGCAGATGGGCTTTCTAATCCTGTGGCTCACATTCTGCTGGCAGTGTCCTACTGATTTCATTAAAGAGAATCTCCCATTGAACTCAGAGTTGTCACACAATCAGGATTAAAGGTTTGGGTTTAACAATTCATCAATCCGCCATTTTGATGAAAATGTCACTCGTTTCTGATCTTCTCAGGCAGATTTGCTTGTTACCTATGTGATCTTCCCCTTTACCATTTTTTCCTTGGATTACTACTTTGTCCACTGTGACACAGAACAACAAGGAGCTGTTATAGGAGTTAGACAGTAGAGGGTGCAATGTGAGCAATAAATTTATCTTCTAGACATTGTGAGATTTGATCACAGTCCCCTTTCTGACTCACCAACTAAAATGAGTCCATAGTCAAAACCTTAGCAATGGTACCATGAAGATAGACCATGGCCAGCTCATAAGGCTGATGGAATACCTAAATGGTCAGATTTCAGCAGTTTTTTGCAAGAAGTAAGTTGCATATTCTTTCCATCCCTTACTCAGCATAGCTCTTACCATATAACCTCTGGATGCTGATGTGGATAATCTATATGGAACATAAAGCCTGGTCTTCCTCTCTTCTTTCTAAATCCAGAGCAGTTCCAATATTCATGTGTTTTTTATAATTCTGGCCATGGCTCAAGATCATGATTCAACCTGTTCTTAGTTTTGTTAAAGAAGGATCATGAATTATTTATACCTGGCAAAAAGCACAATGAAATAATTAGGCTTTAACTATGCACTGTAAATCAACCATGAAAGGAGCAACTTCCAAGGTGAGACTGTATTTCATAAAGATTTGTATCCATATAGATCATAAATATCTGGCAATTAGTTTGATGGCTTTCTGAAATAAAAACAAGGCTCATCTTTTTGGCAGCTTGTGATGAACTGAAGACGAAGAATGTGAAGAGAAGTTGTAATGATCTTTACTCTGCTTCTTTTCATGTTGGGTTAGAGAGCATCAATTTTAGGCTATCTAACAAAATAAGACTCTGGCAAATAAAAGATTATAATAAAACAGGTAAATTACAATCTAGTGATTAGTTAGTATAAATACTTAGCAAGGCAATAATTAAACTTTCAATATGCTTAATAGGGAGCATCATTTGTGAGACATCCTTCAGAGCAGGTCTATGAATGCATCCAACATATTGTTATTCTCTCAGCTAATACAATTAGGGACGTGTGACAATACATAGGCATTTGAGGGAATATGTTTTTAAGTTGTTGGTCCTGTGAGCTTCAATATCTTCAATACATATTTCAGTGTTTTAAAGGTGATCAGTGCTCCCTGGCCTCCATTATTATGAAATAAAAGATGAATCACAAAAAAATTTTTAAAAGCTCACAACAAACCCAAACAACATCTCATTTTAGAACTTCATGTTCACTAAATAGCTTTAGGCAAAGTGGAGTAGTTAGTATTGTTGCACTACAGTTTACCTGGGATAAAGACCAGCACATGCAAGGAAACGGGCACCAGACTGAATCAAAGATGTTGACCCATTTTACATGCCTTAGAGTAGATAATGTAAGCATTTGTGTTTTCTCGTTGCACATGTCCAGCTTACTAGACTTTAAAATACGTGATGACCTGTTAAACACACTCATTAAACACACTCAAAGACAAGACATCCGCAACCCAGATACAGCACAGACATTGTTAGACTGAAGCTTTTGTCATAGTGCAACTACTTTGAAAAATCCAACATCGGGCTACAAAACTGGACATACACTATTCACAGTTCTGTATATTTAGTGAATGATTGGAGAGCAACATTGAAAAACATGTCCTTGCAGGAGAAATTTCACAGAATCATAGAATCAGTCAGGCTGGAAAAGATCTCTGAGATCATCGAGTCCAACCTTTGACCTAACACGACCTTGTCAACTGGACCATTTGGACCATTTCCAAAGTAAACACTAATTCATAAAAAATAAGTGCCTAAGTGATGTTATTCTAGCAACACAGTTGTATGCTAATGTTAGGAAACAGATATCATATAATCTTATGAGCCTGCATGTTTCTGGAAGAGTGCTGTTAATACCACAAAAACTAGCTCAGGCTATAAGTTGTGTTGACCTTAAGCAGTATTGAAAATGAGCAACTCATTTCAACTCAATAAATTCACAATGGAGTCTGAAAACATATTCTTATAAATAGGAAAAGGAAGCTATCATAGGCTAACACAGACACAGGAGAAAAATGTTCAATTAGAGAATCAAAATGAATGTGTTATAACTAGATACTGGAATCCAAAGCTGGAGAAAATTCAGAGGTGTTACTCTGTTACAGATATGTAGAATGTTTGGAGTTATTCTGCTTTTGCAGTCGACTTTTCACAGCTAGCTCTGCATTGACATGTGTGTTTCTCATACCATTTGTACTACTTAGAATACACATCCTTGGTTAATAGTGGCAAAAAGTATCAGGCAGATTCTTTCTGTCACTTGTTCAGGATTTTTCAGAAATATTCTTGACTAGGTTTTCAGCCGGAGGTGAAATCAACAGCAAAGACTTTCCATTGTATATAAATTCCATTTCTAGTGCCATAAGTGCAGACTGAAAGATCAATATTGTCTCAAAAATGAAGCTACATGGCATACTGGCAACATTAGTACATTCCAAAAATTTTTGAAATGCCTTGTTTTTATTTCAGTCACAAGTATCACAGCATTCAACAACACTGATTTCACAGAGGGTCATTTAAAATCTATAAACAACTTCATGGGCCTGCAGACTTGATTCTGAATTTTAAGGCACTATTACAGGTGTTTACAGGGCATCTAATGATCAATCCCAAAATATGTCAATCAAAGTCTTATGTCTTTGTTGCAGCTATAACTGCCTTTACACAAGTATCTGAGGCATTTGCATTTTGAAACTAGTGTATATGGGTTTTTTTGACTGCTCAGGTTGGAAAGTCTGGCCAAATTATCCTCACAGTCTTCTCTTCCACCTAATAGGTTTGTACTGGTTTATGACATGACTGACTTTGCTCTCCCTTAGCGCTCCCTTCTGAATCCTGGTGAAAGGGATTGTGACTAATATCTTCCACATTTTGTTGTGGGTCTAGTGTTGATCTCTTCTAGGGAAGAACGACATGTTACATTCTGCTGTGTTCCACTGCTACCCCCAAATCCTCTTGTGTGGTCTGGGTGGTCTGTGAGAGTGGGTCTGGTGCCAGAGTAAGGACCACTGTTCCTTCATTCCCAGAAATACTCAAACAAACATCTCCCAAATGCTGTACTGAAATGATCTCCTTGGTGAGCAGTTTCAGACTAGACTTTTGAGTCCTGCTTTGGTCACATGCATAAGAATTTATGCTGTTAAGTCCATAATAATACATAATGAGGAATGGAAGTGTTTGTACGTGATGTCAATACACCACTGAAATAATTTCTGGTAAATTATATATGTAGGCTTGTTTTCTGTGAGGCTGTCCTAGTCCTGGGCACTGTTGACCAGTGAACAACAGGAAACAAACCCCACAGTTTACAGAATAGGAAACGTCCCCATGAGTCTGGCCCCATTTGTAGGCAGGCTGTGGCCCCAAGATGGGAGTGCCCATGTAGGAGGCTCTCTTCTTCTGCTCCCCTGCTTTGGGGAGCTGTTCCTGGCATGGACACCAAATCAGTCCATGAAAAAGCAGCTGGCAGGGTCTGCCTGCTCACAGGGACCTTTAAATGCCCATATATACAAATGCATATGTACATACACCACCCACAAACGTTCATCAGAATGGAAGACAAAGCGGATGAAATAGTAGTAGCTGTGTGCTTTAATTTCTGCTTGTTTGCCAATATTATGGGCTGTGTCCAGCAAGTGTTTTGTTCATGGCATTCTCTGGGGAGCTACTGGAGTGACTGAGCATTGGTTGTGCTCTTGCACAGAGAATGAAATACAGTAATTGGTAAAAATTCACTTGCAAAGGTAAGGCCCACTCTGAATTATCTCTGAGAAGAAAACTCTGTACCTGGCTTCAGTGTCTAACATTATTCATGGCCTGCCTTTGGAAATTCACACAAATAGAAAAGGCTTTCAAGGCAGAAGAGAAGAATTTGTAATATACCAGTGACAAAACTTTGCCTGGGCTTGACGTGTATTTCTCCTTGAAAAGTTTTCTGCACCAAATAAATAGCTTTGATTTCTTGGTAACATGAATTGTTCAGGGGAGCACATACCTCTTTACAGCAAATGCAGAAAAGGAAGAAATAAAAAGAATCTTTTGGTTTTTTTTTACACAAAGTCTTTATATATGACCAGGGAGGCAAGCTTAATGCAAAATCCTCTGCCTAACTGGAGAAATGAACAGCAATTTCTCCTTCCTCCCCACCTCTTGCGTGTTGATGGCTCAGCCAGCTCCATGGGGAACTCTCCTGTTTATAATCCTGTAACAATTCATTTTTACCATCGCTGTTTCTTGTAGCGGTGAGGAAAACGCCTTAATATGCCATGGTCACTATCTGTTTCTGTGTTTGTTATGATCCTCCTTTTGCATGCTGAATCCCCCTTCTCATGCTGAATGCCCCATAACCAGGGTTCAAAATACATTCCATGACCTGGAGGCCCAATATCTGAGAAGTACTGGCTGCATTTGTAAAACATCTTAGCCTTCTGTCAAATCCAGTAAAACTATAAACAATTGTGCATCTCCACATAGAAGACTTAGTCTCACTTCGTGAAAATCCGCAGCTTGGACTATGACTCCCTGTAATGTCAGTGAATGTGAAAAAAGAGTCAGGACCCACATCCTGAGTAGAAGTGTATTATGTTACAGGAGATTTTGTGAAAAAAGGTGGGTGAAAGGCAGGCTGTCACTAGGCTGTGAGTTGTGACAGCTCTCCCTCTTGCCTAATGAGGGCACATTAGGGTTGGCATAGGATCTCTTGTGGAGGCTGTGAAGTTATGTCGATGGAGGAAGACACATCCTTTGGGAGAAGAAGAGCTGTATGGCTGATACCTCAGTGCACTTGCAGCCCTAATTCAAGATCACTTGCCTCCCTTAAGGCAATAGCAGACAGCTCAGTGCATGTGTACAGGCTGCCTTCCTGTGAAACCAGAGTGCTGGCACTGCAAGAGAGAGGAGACAGCTGGGTGTACATTTGGATTTCACCTAAAACAAAGTACTTGGCTGAAGCCAATAGCTGAGAAGTATCTGTGGGTCCCTCAGTCTGGACTTCCCCTCTTTTTCTCACTCAAACCAGTCTTTGAGAGGAGGACAAGATAACTGTAATACTTGCCATTACTTTTTCCAAACAGAGCAGGCTTTATTTAATGATGATCAATGGCAAGATCAAGACCTTGTGCAGCTGGCTTTTGTAAGGAAGCAAAGTAGAGTAAGGAGACACCAATATTTTAACAGTATTGACTAATGAAAAAACACCCAAGAGGTAAGAAGAGGATCACTAGGCTTCATAAACTTCTGTCATCAAAACCAGTTCTTTGTACAGTTAGGTACTAGTAATGAAATAGAGAGTAAGAGAAACACTTATCCATGTGGTGTGTACTTCACCAGTGTCTGAAATTTCTGAGTGTATCATCAATGAAGAGATAATGGGGGGAAACAGCTGCTTATTCATAGAACCAAATATTTATACAAATACATGAGAAATAGGACATTTTGCCTCTACCTACAAACAAAAATATTTTTTTTCAGAAATTACTAAATGCTAAATATTTTCCTATGCTTGATGCACCAGGAGGGTGCTGGCAGGTGGCATGAGGAAAACAAAGCAGAGGGTTTTCACATTCAGCAACCCTTTGGAAAAATACAGGTTCCTCAAGATCCTGTTTGGGCTAGCTTAGGTTCTTGAGTTGTTTTAGTATGAAACATAGCTAGTCTTGATGGTCTAAAGAGAGATTTTGATTGATGAAAAAATAGTGGAAGAGCATGACCAGAGACTGAGCAGCTCTGAAAAGAACCAGATTGGCTGGACTAAATCTAGACAAACAAAAATGTAGCAAATATAAGGTACCTAGAAGAAAAATTAACATACCACAGAGTACAAGTAGATCACTGTGAAGCTAAAGCTAGCATCTTGTTCTTGCCTTAGTATACAGGAAGGGACACGACACTTCTCTAGAGCAGAATATGGGAACATTTATGCTTAATGCAGTTGTCTAAATCAGTCACTCAGAAGTATTATCAAATAAAGGTGGACCATAACCCTTCAAAGTGTAGGTGTTGAGAAATTGCAGGAGGATTTTCAAGACTTTACAGAAAGGGGGCGATTAGGAATGATAATAAAAAGAAGAACTTATCCCTGGTCAACTCACAGGAGCACTGCTCTGGAAGGACTACTGCCAAAGAAATCCAAAACCAAACCCACCAAATCCCCAACAAAAAGTGAGGGAAGTTTCTCACTTGCAGTCTAAATCTAAAGATGTGAAATGTTACTTTTTGTTTCTTGTTTTTATAAGAGGTCTATTTTAGCTAAAAATATGTTTCTGTTTGCCAAAAGGGTCTGGCAAAGCCTCTTCTAAAGATAAAGAGGTTAGTTTTTCTAAACTATGAACTGAATACAAACTTGAGAGAGACTTTTATTTTAGCAAATTGAAGTGCCATGGGGAAAGCCCAGAATTATATTTTGACCGTGTCAAATTTATAAATTTTCCTTCAAGTCTCAGAAAAATGATTATATGAATACCACAGAGACAAATTTCTTCTGGGAAAAACCTATCCAGATCAGTGTGTTGTCGAATCATTTGATCATTTTCATGTTAAGCTTAGGCATGGCTTTCATTTTGTGCATCTTTGTTGTGATTTAGGAATGGTACTCCCCAGTTTAGTGCTCCCACTGAAACTCTCCAAGCCTGGCGCCACTCGCTCTGTCTCTCCTGCCCCTGCCCCTGCAGTGGGATGGAGAAGAGATTTGGAGGCACAAAAGGTAAAGATCATGGGTTGAGCTAAGAACGATTTAGTGGAAACAGCAATGAGATAAGAAAATGAACAGTAACAGCAACAATGCCAATGACCAAGGGTACAAGAAAGAGGCAAATGATTCACACAGAAACCCCCTGACAATACCCGACTGCTCCTTCTGCCACGCTGTGCTGACCTGGAAGAGAGCCCTTCCCCTTCGTTCCTGGAAATGTTGTGGGTGGTATAGAATAACCTCTGGGTTCTAGCCATGCCTTCTCCTGGCTATTGTAAAAATTGAGCCTGTCCTGGCTGGAACCAGGACAGTCTTGCACAGAAGAAAATGTGAGACAGAAAAATATGTCAATGTGTCATATGAAAATAATTTAATAATAGAAAAAAGTCATGTGCAGGGCTGGATATATTTTACATTGGTTTCAAAATTACCTGGAAACTATTTATATGTTGTCTATGACAGAAATATAGTTCAAAAAAATCAAAGGGGCCTTTTTTACTTGGCAAAGGAACATTGATCTATTGAAATAAAGATATTACCAATTTGTTTGTTAGCTACAGATAAAATGAATGTTGAAGTTGTCCTAAACTTTTTCCAGTTTTCTGGGATATTATTAAGAGTCATTGCTATGCATATTCATATTTAGGTGGCTAGACAGAATTTTCAGGAAAAGTTCATGTCTGATGTGAGATTGATTTTAGGTAATTTGGAAGAAAATACAGTTTTAAATGTGTAGTTACTAGTTCCTATNCCTGACAATACCCGACTGCTCCTTCTGCCACGCTGTGCTGACCTGGAAGAGAGCCCTTCCCCTTCGTTCCTGGAAATGTTGTGGATGGTATAGAATAACCTCTGGGTTCTAGCCATGCCTTCTCCTGGCTATTGCAAAAATTGAGCCTGTCCTGGCTGGAACCAGGACAGTCTTGCACAGAAGAAAATGTGAGACAGAAAAATATGTCAATGTGTCATATGAAAATAATTTAATAATAGAAAAAAGTCATGTGCAGGGCTGGATATATTTTACATTGGTTTCAAAATTACCTGGAAACTATTTATATGTTGTCTATGACAGAAATATAGTTCAAAAAAATCAAAGGGGCCTTTTTTACTTGGCAAAGGAACATTGATCTATTGAAATAAAGATATTACCAATTTGTTTGTTAGCTACAGATAAAATGAATGTTGAAGTTGTCCTAAACTTTTTCCAGTTTTCTGGGATATTATTAAGAGTCATTGCTATGCATATTCATATTTAGGTGGCTAGACAGAATTTTCAGGAAAAGTTCATGTCTGATGTGAGATTGATTTTAGGTAATTTGGAAGGAAATACAGTTTTAAATGTGTAGTTACTAGTTCCTATTAGCTCCCATCAAACAGCTGGAAAATATTATCAAAATAATAAAGTGCCTCATAGAAGAAGATCCCTGAATCATACTGCTATGAGATGAAACTGCAGAACAGCACTAATGAATCATGAGCTACCACCTGCTGACAATTTTTCAGGAGAAACCTAAAGGTAAGAATGCTTGTCATGTTAGAAACTTATATTCTAATTGCTGGGAATTGAAATTATACAGAAAGACAAACAAAGGTGTATGAAAATCCAATATGTCACCCTGGAGCTGCCACAATTTCATGTAAATTGGGCCATGTTTGGTCATGATAGGAAATGTCATTTTCAGACAGCAGGTATCTAATTAGCTGTGTGGTTTAATGAGGCTGTGACTGTTCTTTATGGTGTGACATCTCCAGAGGTGGAGGTATAGTTGGAAAAATGGACATGGTGATGGAAATAAGGATGTTGTGCTAATTTCTTAATCTGAGAATGTCTACGGCAGGTGACAATCCTGACAGGCAAACTGGGAACTGGGAGATCAGGAAAGTAGAGCTGAGCGATGTCCCACTGCCTAACAATGTCCTGATGACTTTAGGGAAACCTGCAGATTTCCTGACGGTAGAGGACACCCCAGAGATTGATCAGACACTTCTTAACATTCTATATATTCTATATTTCCCAATATTACTGTATATTATGAAACAGATATTCTGAACTATCTTAATGCTGACAGAAACTGTTGCTAATCTGGACTGCAGGAAGGAAGTTGTGGGTAGGAGGTCTCTCAGAGGAGCCAGCTAGAAGAGTCTGTTGCTATGTTGTGCTGGGCAGACGGATAAAATTACAGATCAGTCCGTCCTGTGCCACCCTGTGAAGCAGACCCTGACAGGCACTTTGACACTGCGTAGCTATTGAACAACACAAGAACCTTGTTTTCAGATCTTTTTAAAGCTTCAGCACACTGTTGTTACTATACAATCATCAAGTTACTGAGGCCACAGATGCCTGCATAACAGCCCTGCAGTTTGTCCTAGAGGTCATGGGGTCAATCCCACTCTTGTTTCTATTTGGTGTCCCACACATCACATGAGTAACTGGAGACTGTGTGTGCTCAGGGAGTGGGATCCCATCCTGGAAATTAGATGCTTTGTTGGGAATGGTTTTTGTGCTGGGACAGGCTGTGGCTGGATAAATTTACCCTACAGTCACATACTGCCGTATGAATGGCCCTACTGATAAAGCTTTTGTGTTTATGTGCTTGCTAACTTCAAAGGACGCTATTGGCTATATTAATTCAGATCAGATTTCAGGAGCTGCATTAAAATCCAGTAAGGGCCAGATGGCTGACTGTTTGAAGATGAACTTTTATGTTTAGCTTTTAAAAAGTAAAGAAAAAACCGACTCAAACACCCCAAAAAGTCTGCTAATAGCAATTTTAGATTGACATTTTTGTTTCAACCATTGCTGTCTTTGTTTCCTGCTCCCTTCTTAACTAAATGACAATTCATGCTCCTGAAATTTGTCTCAGCTTTGAATTGAAATCCTTGAAGTATTTTGGTTTTTATTTCCTATATATCATATTTCCCTGGAATCGTCCTTGGATGGTACTATTTGTGGTTCAGTGAGAACAGAGCTATCCTCTAAATGCTGGCAGAAAAAAGCCCCCAGAAAATCTTGTCTGGCAGTTTTACTTAGTAAGCTAAATTATACAAGCTGAATAGGGAATGGTACATTGGTGCTGTCAGTGTAGGTCCCATGAGGAGGACTGACAGCCCTACCAGCTCTATCACCAGCAGGCAGAGACTTCCTCTTGTCTCTTGCCCAGCTTTCATTCTTTTCTTACCACTCCTCAAGCCTTCAAAAGCTCGTGTTTAAGACCATGCGGGAAGGCATACTGCACTTATATTTTCACTTGTACAAAACATTTATCAGGGTACCTGTTAATTTGTGAACCTAATAAAATAAGCTTAAGTGGTAAAGAAATCTAGAACAGGCAGCAGTGGAGTGAGGAACCGAAAGGAAAGATATTAGTAATTTGACAGCTGCTTGAATGAGACAGTAGCGTTGCGGTAATGAGTCAAGAACTTGCATTTTATGCAAATGGCAGCGTTTGGTATTTGGAAATACCAAAATGGAGTGGAAACTAATAGGATCCTACAGAAACTTCAAAATATTACAATAGAAATGACATATACATAAAGTATACGGTTTGATTTAAAATCATAATATAGCCAGCTATAGCTAGATTATAGAAAAAACATGATTCAATTCTACATCTTGTAAAAAAATGTTCTGGATTTTTCCAGAGGATCAAGAAAGCAAAAGGTGGAGATGGTAAAGAGATGGTAAAAAGGTGGTCCTGTGATTCCTGACTAGATGTAAGACTGTTGGTATTTTTACAGCTATTTAGCTACAGCTGGGTGAATAATTCACAATAAGTAATTGAGCAGATTCTTTTCTTTTTTGCACATGTAATTAACCATAGGAAGATGCCGTTTTCCTTTACCACCTCCTAAACTCATTTTGAGATCCTTTTGTCAGTTCCTACGAACATAAAATACACGCTGTACTAGAAAAAAAAGATCATTCTCCAAAAAAAATTGTTGCAATAATAAGGTTCAGCAATGACTACGAGATACAGAGATATGACAGAGGGCCAGAAATGTGCTTTGGTGCTGCCAAATACACCTCATCTCATGTAAATTACCAGTTTCTTTCAATAGTTGGGATTGCTATGTCTTTTCCCTGGAGAAACTTTAGTGAAGCTACTTTATCTTTTGATGTACTTGGATCTGAGTGTATCTCCAGCTGGAAAAAACAAATAAACGTTGTGCAAAATGTGTTAAGGCTTGTGCATTTTAAAATCAAAATCATATGCAAAGCTTTGGATAAAACATACTGGTTTTGCAATATGGTGTAATTTTGTTCACATTTGCACTTCAAAAGGCTCTAATGGGGAAATCCTAACTTCACTGTTGATGAAATTTCTAATAAATCAATCTTAAACATATCTTGCAGTGCTTAGTTTAAAAAAACCTGACTCTCTGCTTCTTGGACAGCCTGTTGATATTTGTATTCCCAAGAAAGTGCAGACTCAGCAACATCCAGCAATGCTGCTGCCAACCACAAGTTCTGAACTACTGTGATGACCTTGCTCAACAAATGCACTCACTATTTTTGACTCAAAGGCAATTTACTAACCAGTCTGTACATTCTTTGGTTGACATTCCCAGAAGTTATCATGTATCTGGAGGGTTGCTTAATGCATGGCTAGTAGGTATTTTTGAATAGAACTGAACATTTCGTAACACTTCTGTTGACATTTTTTAACCCATAAAAAAAAAAAAGGAAAATAACATCTTCTCCTTGCTGTAGGGTTAGAAATGTGATCTTTTTTTTAATGTTTGTATGGGGCACTCTGACAGGAATCTCTAAGATGTATAAAATCAAAACAGAGCTTGGCCTCTGGCACATGGTCCTGTGATTTACAGGCTGACACACATTTCAATTCCAGTCTCCCTAGTAACCTGGGCTTTCAGCTGGAAATATGATCTCTGTATCTCTGAAGGTGGGAGAACACACTAATCACAGTACTTTCCCCTAGGTGATGTCTCCTTGGGAAAGAAATGAAATAGGATCAGGGAGGGACAGGAGTGGTATTGTAGCTAATTAGGTGTCCACAAAGCCACTCTATCAATTTTCTCCTCAGAAGGATATATGGGATGAGAAAATCAGATGGAAATAATTGAAGTGTTTTCCCACAAAAAGTAAATTTAATAAACTAGAGGCAAAGGTCACAAATGGAATCAAATGAAAGCAAAAAAATTATTCTTTGCTTTCCATCAGCCGACAATGTCCAGCCACTTCTTGGGAAGTAGGGCTTCAGTACACGTAGAAAAATGAATGCACTCCCCTATCCTGCCACCTCACCTGAGCTTTTATTGCTGAGCAGATGCTATATGGTATGGAATATC
>WEIV01018818.1:5937-16643 GCA_013390005.1 Calyptomena viridis | reverse complement strand
TGTGGGAAGGTCTGGGCAAAATTTTAGTCTGAGCAAAATTTAATTGGAAGGGTCTGGGCAAAATTTGATGTGGGAGGGTCTGGGCAAAATTTAATGTGGGAAAGTCTGGGCCAAATTTTAGTCTGAGCAAATTTAACGTGGGAGGATCTGGGCACAATTTAATGTGGGAAAGGCTGGGCAATATTCAGTATGGAATGGTCTGGGCTGTTTTCTGAGCCCAGAAGACCCCAAGGAAGAGGCAGAGGGAGCCCCAGCCCCAGGGAGAGCCACCCCAGGTGCCTGTTTGCTGCTGCCCAGCACAGCAATGTCCCAGTTTGCCCCATTTCAGTCACCCAGGAGGGCAGGGCACAGCACTGTGTGTCCTGACAGTGTCTCTGGAGCACCTCAGATCCCACAGGAGCTCCAAGTAAACACTTCCCTGGTCCCACAGGGCTGGCACTGCTGCAGCTTCTCCTTTAGGATAAATAGATGCTGCTAAAATTAGAGCCTTGTCCACCCAGCTCGGGCAGCCAGGGGAGTGCTCCAACATGAGGCAGCTCTGCTTCCTCTCCAAAAATCACTGGGGCTGCCAGCTCAGAACAGCCCAAAATAGGTCATTAGACACGACCTGCTAAACCAGGTCACATGTGTTGTGGTGGTTCCTCACACAGATCCTCCCTGTGACAGCAACAGCTCAGCTGCCCCACACATCCCACCCCTGCTCCAGCTCCCCCAGTCCCTCTCCAGCTCTTCATTACAGCCAGTTTTGTAATTAAAGCTCATTTTTCTGAGAGAAAAACAGCTTAGATCAGTCTCATTTTGGATTTTGGGGGGTTTTTTTGGCCCAAAAAGGGTCTGACTTACGTATGGAAGGGTCTGACATAACCACCATCACGTATGTGTTGGATGTAAAGATGTCAATGAAAGCAGCAAAGTTAGAGTTCCTGACCTCCATGCTCTGGAAGGAAGCTGCCAGCTTACTGAAAAAAATAGAATAAAGGGAAAAATTAATGAATTAACTACTCCTGTACCATTTCTCAAACAGCTTTTGGGCCCACATGGCTAAAATTCCTTATTTGAGCTGTTGGGAACAAAGAGGAGTTTGAGTTCCCACTTGGCAAAGAAAACCAGGTGTGACTCAGGGTTGGTTTTTAAAGACAAAACTCTTTAGTTTTGGGATAAATGAGAACAGAATAAACTGATTTATGCACTGAACAGTGAAGGAATGTGCAGACACAAGACCACCCTGATTAAATCTGCTGCCCATGGATGAAAAGGATCACAGGGACAGCTGGACACTCTGGGTGAATAAATATAAAACATCTGGAACATCTGTAAACCATGCAGCCACTTCTCCACCCCAGGCTCCACACACTTGCAGGTATAACCAGATTGTGGAGCCTGCAGGCTGTTTCAAAGCCAAGCTGCCCCAAAGCTTTAAATATTCCCATTCAAAATATGGATAAATAGTGCCTGGAAGCCTCTTCCTCTCCAGCCAGCCCTGTGGAATGTCACTGATTTCTCAGTTCAGTCCTGGATCTTCCCTCCCTTGCCCAGGAAAACGAGGCCTAGGACAAAACAGCTATTCCAGAACCAACTTCAACCATCAGCAAAAGGAGGAAGTTTAGAAAAAATATCATTTCACTGAGCTGTGTTGAAGCACAGTGCAATTCCACAGCCTGCTGGGATTCCCTGGAAAGCCCTAAAAAAGCCAAAATACCTGCTGAGGTACCTCCCCACCTCCTGCTGCCATCAGCTCACCTGCAGCTCAGCTTGAATTGTTTGATGATGTTGCTGATTTTCTCAAACCTGTGGACATCCCTCTGCTCTTTGCATTGATAGTGAGAAATGACCTGGAGAAGGACAGAGTCAGTAATTCCACAGGAATTATGGGAATGGGTGGTGAGCAGGACAGGGAATCCCTTTGGCTGATTGAATCCTGGGAATTGTTTGCAACAATTCTTGTGGTGCTTTTTGTGGAGAAACCAAACCCAGGAACACCAGGAGCCTTTAACACACACACAAAGCACATAAATATGCAATTTATGGACTCTTGTCCACCTGAGGACAACTTGCCCCAACTTGGCAGCAATTTCAATGTGGATTCAAAGCAAAAGAAGGTGCAAGGAGAAGGAAAAGCTGGAAGCCCATCTCCTCAGGGATGGGAAATGACACCTGCCAAGTGCTGGGAGAGCTTTTCCCTCCTAAACCTGAACCTGGGACATTCCCCAGCCTGTTCAGAGTGATCCCAGAGCCCAAACAAGCTGGTTTTCCCTGGAAAAGCAGCACAAAGGCAGCTGTTTCCCTCAGGATTCTCCCTCCTGTGGGATCAGCACAGAGCAGTTCCCTGCTCTTCCTCCCACACGGATCCAGCTGGATTCAAATCCTGGATCCAAACACTCAGGGGATCCAAAGCTTTCCAGGAATCCTTGCAAACATTCAGGGGGATGGAAGGGTTTTCAGGAATCCTTGCAGTGGTTCCTCAGCCCCAGCAGGGATCAGCCCAGGAGCTGCATTTCCTGCCCCAGGGAAGGGCACAAAGAGCTGCCTCCCCTCCATTTCCACAGCAAAACTAAGAGGAATATTAAAAAATCCTTAAGCCAAGTGCTTTAAGCTCCTCAGAATCACAAAATCAGCTTTTACTGGAGGTGTCAGACAGCCTTGAACGAGGATGTGAAACTCTGCTCTACCTATGGAGTCACATTTGTGTCTTGTGAGAAGTAAAATTTCTTAATTCAATTTTTTCTTTCTTTTTCCCTCTTTTTTTTTTTTCCTTAAGCACCTTAAATCATTCACTCTTTAAACCTGCCCAATTAGTCACACAAGTACAGGTTTAGCCACATTCAAGGGTTGCATTCAGTGTGAAAGTTCCTTCCTAAACTTCCCCAGATGAGGGGGTTTTTTATCTATAGTTTGAACACAATTTCAGAATTGTTTCATTTCAGAATAGAATATTCAGAGTAAAATTCCCCTTCAGGAGAAGAGAGCCTTGGGAATATTTAAATACATGAAAAAAAGGGAGAAGAGTGTTTTAAGAAGTCACCATTACACTGATAACAAGAATTTTTGGAATAAAGATTATTTTTTTCAGTTAGAAATATTCTTTTAACAATTGCACTGTTCCACACCCTCAAGGTGGAACTATTTATTATCTACAGAAGGTCAAAAAGCAGAACTTGCCAGACATGGCAGGTGTTTCTTTCTGATAGTTTAACAAGGAAAAAAAGGCATGGCTCCTCTCCCACATTCCCTCCATCATTTCCAAATCAAGGAAAGCACTCAAAAAAAAAATTCAAACTCATTCCTTCAGCTCAGCAAAAGTTTTGGGGCAAAGTCTGAAATGCTCATAACCCAAGAGTGTGGATGGACAAGCAGCAAAGGTGGATTTAAGCAGCACATTCCACCTGGCACAGACAGGGATTGGGAGCACAGAAACCTGGAAAACCACTGCAATCCAATGGCTCCTGATCCTCTCTCTGCTCTGGGTTTGCAGGGCATCAAAACCCAAAAGAAACGAGGTCCAGTTAAAATGTCACAGCAGGAGGAACTGAAAAGGTTCATTTCTCAAGCTAAACAAGGTTCCTGCTCTGAGCACAAAGGAATTTTCCAAGCCCATGACCAAGAGCAGAATTGGGGATATGAAACACCCACAGCCTGGAAGAGGGAAACACCAAGCAAACCCTCAGCTCAGCTGCTGGAAAGGGGAATTTTGGGAAGGTCCCATGAGCCACAGAGTCACATCAGACACTTTCAGTTTCCCACGGCCTGGATCAATGAACTCTGGCACCTCACATGGAATCATGGAATGGTTTGGGTTGGAAAGGACCTTAAAGCTCATCCCATCCCTCCCCCTGATGGGCAGGGACACCTCCCACTGTCCCAGGTTGCTCCAGCCTGGCCTTGGACACTTCCAGGGGCAGCCACAGCTTCTCTGGGCATCCTGTGCCAGGGAAGAGGGCTGATTCCTGCAGGGAATGCCTGCCAGGGGCAGGAACTCACCAGGAAGGTGGCTCTCTCAAAGAGCAGCACTTCATCTGCCTCGATGATCTGAGCAAAGTTCCTCAGGTTCATCTCCAGCTGCTGCACGTTGGGAATCAGCTGATACACGATGCTGGACCAGGCCTGGAAACAGGGAATGTCCACACTCGGAATGTCACCAGCACTTCCCTGCCCCACCTCTGGTCACCAACTGCTCCCAGAGGGATTATTTGCACCTCTGGGTGTTGACAGCCTGGGCAGCACTGGGAAGCTTCTCCCACCCCCATTCCCAGGTATCTCCAGGGACAGGACCACAGGGAGAAGACTCTGCTCTAGGTCAAGTTCTCCACATCAGAGGAATTACAGTGTTCCTAAACAGGCTTAAATCATCCCAATTTTATGCTGGAAATGCTTCACAGATAAACCCACTCAAACTGCCAGAGATCTTTTCATCTTGAGGAAGGTCAACAGGCAGATGGACACTTGGCAGCTCATCCCTGATCCAAAAGGAAAGCTCTACCCTATCCCAAGGAGCCAGGAACCAGCCCAGGAGGGATTTGGGATGCTGTGATCAGCATCTGTCCTCATCCACATCCAAGTTCTCCCAGCTCAGCTTCCCCTCTCTTCCCACCTGGATATTTGGGATGTCCAAAATATATGTTTGCCAAGTACCTGATGTTCACCAAACACTCCAGGCTTTTTTATAATTAATTCATTCATTAAACCCCCCTCATCCCTTTGTCTCCCAAGTGGGAAGGCAGATATAGAGAGGGAGCAGTACAAACCTTGTAAAGTGTTTCATCCCAGATGGAAGTTCTAAAACAAACACATTCCAAGGGCCGGGAAAGACGTTTCAAATCTTCCTCACGCTCCTTAAAAATCTGGGACACGAAAAGACAAGAGTAGCAGTTGAGTGGAAACATTTCTGCCTTTGCTGTGGTTGCTGTCTGGAATTAAAGGATGAGTTTCAAATGGATCTGTGGCACCTACAGCACTTGGAGAAGGGAAAAGAGGAAAGCAGTTGTCCAGGCCAGGCTGGGAGAAATCAGCTCCCAGGGCCACACAGACCATGGATGTGGCCTGTGGATCATCCCACACTGGTCTGGGTTGGAAGGGACCTTAAAAGGGACCTAATTCCACCCCTGCCATGGGCAGGAACACCTTCCACTATCCCAGGTTGCTCCAAGCCCTGTCCAACCTGGCCTTGAGACAGAACCCAAAACCCCCCTGGGACTCCAAGCTGAAATAACTGCAGGTGTTGTGGACTGGGAATGGAGATGGACACTCTGGAGTGTCTCTGAGGACCTAAACTGTGACAATTCCCTGGCAAAAAGCTCCATCAGGGAGAGCAGGACAGCAGGGAAGCACTCAGGGCTCCTCAGAATGAACAGCCCAAGGAAGGTGCTCCCCTCATACTCTGCCCTCAGCTGCTTTGGCTACAAAAACCAGGGAATCAGGCTCCTCTGGAGCTGCTGGAATAGCAGCAGGACAGTCAGGAAGCCTCAGCAGGGGAACACACAACCACCACCCTCACTGGGCCTTGTGGGAACATGAATCAAACCCCACAAAATGCTGGGCCAACACCATGTGGGTCCTGGATGCCAAAGGCTTCCCCAAGATTTATTAAAAAACAGGGCTTTACCCCAGTGTTTGCATGTTCTCCTGAGCTGCAGGGACCTGAAAACAGCTTTGATGGTGGTAAAGACCCTCTTCTGCCCACCCCTCCCTCCAGGGCCTCCCCTGATCCTGTTTAAATTGAAACCAGTATTTGTCCACTGGTGCCACCACAGACCTGGACAGGACTGCAGCAAGAGTTTAGACTCATCTTCCAGGCTGGAAGGGAGGAAAAGCTCCTTGAAACCCCTGAAGGGGCTCTGAGCTGTTTCTGCCCTGAGCTGGAGGGCAGAACTGGAAGATCTCCCAGGCAGGACAAGGGATCTGGGGCCACCCTGGAAGGTCTGTCTGTGCAGAGCTGGTTTCAGCCACAGGAACTGAATGTTCCCTCTGCAGCTTCCCAGGCAAAACTCACTGGGAACTGCCTTAAAGTTTAATAAAACCTCTTATTTCTGGGGATCTAAAATGGTCTCCAAAGTTGCTGCAAGGCAGGGAGTGGCCAAGCAGCTGGGGATGTGCTTAGAGCCATTTCCTTTCCCTTGGGAAAGCTCCATTCTCTTGGGATACCAGGAGCTGTCCAAGCAAAAGAAGGAAAGTTTGTAGGAACCCAACCTTTTCTCATCTCCCTGTGACCTTTGAAAAGCTCTGAAAAGCACAGAAAGCACCAAATATCTCTGCAAGGGTGATCCCCAGCCTTTAAGTGCTTCAGGGGATCTCTGAGCAGGCAGAGCAAACCCAGAGAACGGGATCAACCAGGAAGCACTTCCTGCTTAAGTGGGAAAGCTCCACCTCTTATTTTTTGGGGATGCTTTAAAGCAGAGCCTGTGCTGGACTGAAAGGTGATCTGAGAACAACTGTCACTGTCACCACCACCACCCAAATGGTTTAAGGAGCTGGATTTCCTTCAGTTCTACCTCCCTGTGGAGCCAAGGTGTGCAGAGAGCTCTGGAACCGGCGCTATAAAAGGAAAGGCTTTGAGCAGTTGTCACTCAAAACCACATCTGTTCTCCACTAGATTAGAGGATGACACACTTCAAAAAAGGACAGGAAGAGCCTGGAGGGCTCTGCCAAGCCTGAACATCTGAGAAAGCCTTCGAGGAACAGCCCTGCCAGGGCTGTGTTTGATGTGTGGCACCGCCAAGGGGAAGCATTTCTATGGCAACTCCCAGCTCCTCACCAAATCCCGCTGGTCCTCCTGCACCAAGTCCATCTTGTGCACCAGGCAGAAGATCTTTGCATCAGGGGAGTTCTGGAGAATGGCCTCCAGGCAGGACTGGTAGTAGTGCATGTCCTTCTCCAGCTCCCGGCTCTCCACGTCGAACACGTAGATCAGAACCTCCACGTTGCGGAAGATGTTGTCCCTCTGGCTGGTGAAATAGTTCTCCATGAAGGTGTCCTGGCTGAGGGAAAGAGCAGGAAAGGCAGGAGATTCCCATTAGAGGCTTGCTTGGCAAGGTCAGGAAGGTGCCACGTGTCGAACACCCGCTGCCAGAAAGGTCAATGTGGATTTGGAGCTGCACGTCCCACTACGGGGAGTGTATTTCCCAGGAAAAGCTCCCTGAGCATTCCCAAGCAAAGCTGGATGCTCCTGAGGAGCACCTCCCACAGGAAGGTGAGGATTCCCTCATGTGCTTGTGCTTATAAAAAACAGCACCAGAAGCAGCTAAAATACGACCAAAAGCATCAATTTAGCCCGTTAGCCCAGGATTTAAATCTCCTTTAATTTTGGCTGAGTTTGGCCATGGAGCTGAGGAAGCTGAGCAAAGCTCCATCAGAGGGACAGCATTCCTCAAAAAACTGCTTCCAGGAGCCACAGGATCCTTCCAGCATCACCTCTGTGCACACACCCCACTTGGAATGAGCTGGTGATGAGCAATTCCAAACCCAGCAGCACCTCGGGACAAAGCCCAGGTGAAGGATTCTCTTCTCCTCAGAGCAGGATCTGTTCTGTTCCATCCCCACCTGATTCCCCAGAGCCACTCCCAAAGGATTCCAAAGGAAAGGAATAAACAGTACCTACCCTCCACAGTCCCACAGGTTTAACACCAGGTTTCCCAGGAATCTAACGTGGGAATGCTCCACATCAACTGCAAAGAGACAACAGGAGTTCACTGCCTGTGCCACACACCTGGCTCAGAGCCTGGGCAGCCAAAAATCAGAGGGAGCAGCAGAGAATCATGGAATTGTTTGTGTTGGATGGGACATTAAAGCCCATTTCATTCCAGGTGGCTCCAAGTCTCATCCAACCCGGCCTGGGACATTCCCAGGATGGGAATTCTCCCCAGCACAGCCCCCAGTGTGTAAAATCCCAACTAAACACAGTGTGGGACAGTTCCCAGAGGAATTCAAGCCTCCCTGCCCAGCACATTGTTCTCCTGGAAGTGCAGCAGGTGGTTCCCATTCAAACACACGTTCCCTGATATTCCCTGATATTTTAGGAATGACACTTGCAGCAAACTCTCTAAGGCCTTAAGCCAGCCCTAACACACCAAACTTCAGGCCAAATTTATGGCAAAGAGGACATTTATCCCAATCCCTGACATTAAACCCTCACAGGATGCAAGGAGCATCAGATCCAGACAACTCATCCTCCTGTTCCAGAGGAATCACTTCTTGCTTTTCCACATCAATGCCTTTGGAAGGGGAAAAACAAAAGGCACAGGGCACTAATTAAGCCCAGTGCATCATCCTGCCTGGATTGCAGGATCCCTGTGCTTCCATTTGGGCTGGAAATCAGCTGGATACAATGGGAATGCTCCACCAACAGGGAGGAGGCTCTGACACTCCTCCACTACCAGGTGTAGCTGCAGCCAAAGCTGCTTCCTGATCCCAAAAAAGACCCCCAAGGATAAAAGAAGAACAGTAAACCAGCAAAACTAACCCCAGTGCTGCCTTCCCTTCCCTCTCCAGCTTCCTGCCTGCCCCTGGCTGACCTGGGGAGTGGAGCTCCCAGGGAGGTGTGGCAGCAGAGACACACCTAAGCCAGAGGAAAGGCTGGGAATGCTGCAGGGAATGCCCCATCCCTTTCATGAGCTCTGGGAAGTGGGAATTCAGACAAGAGCAGCCTTACTGGTGGCCCCCAGGCGCCGTGTGTCCCTGGCAATGTAGTTTGCAAAGATAATGGATCTCATGCTGGTCTTCCCAGACCCACTTTTACCCATCAGCAGCACCTGGGAAGGAAAGAAAAACCAGGAAGAATTAGGTATTAAACAGCACCGAGTCCTTCACTGCTCCCTCGGGTTGGTATCTGTCAGAGCCACCACAGGATTGATATTTCAGCTGGAAAAGGGGAGCACCAGGCCTGGAAAGCAGGGCAGGAACACCCTTATTTTGAGGACAGCAAAGGACTTTGCCAGGACTGAGGACCAGCTTTGTCTCAAACCTTTAAGACCAGACTGGAAACAACCCCACTCCCACTGTTATTCCCCCCCCAATCCTAATTACAGGATGGTTTGGGCTGGAAAAGACCTTAAAGATCATCTCATCCTGCTCTTCTCCTTCTCAGAACTTGTTTTCTCTTCCCCAACAGAAGTGAAACACCAGTGACAATTCACATTCCAGGTATCAGAAGACCAGAAAAAAAGCTAAAAGCAAGTGGGACAAAGTGCCCCAGTGTGGGGGGGACACTTGACTCCAGAGTCCCATCTCAGACATCAGAACAAAGGAGAGGCAGCCAAAAAGTGGGATTGGGGATTGGGAATGAGGGGAGACAGTCCCACAAAACAAGACTTTATATTGTGACCTGAAAATAAAAATTAAACCCCCCAACAAACAGTGGCAGCCAACTGTCTCACACAACTCACACAACCCAGCTGTTAACAAAGTTCCAGAGCCAAATCCAGCCTTTGGCAGCAGCTCTGGAAGTCCCTCATCAAGGAGAGGTTGAGGAGAACAGGGTCAGTCCCAGGGCAGGATTTTGGCCAGGAAGGCACTTGCTCCACTCCCACCCTCACTCTGTGACAGCACAGCAGGAGCTGCCACAATTCCAGAGGAAAACCAAGGCACCTTCCCACCATCCTGGTTGCTCCCTGTAGCCACCCCTGTAGCTTCCCTTTCCCACAGCCAGAGGGAAGCTGACCCCAGGCCTCCAGGATTTGGGAACAAGGCCTGCCAGGCCAGCCCAGCCAGTGCTGTGCCCTGAGCTGGTGTCAGAGAGCCCAGCCCAGCCAAGCTCTGATTTCCCAGCCCAAAACCAGCTCAGAGATCCCAACTTTTGGGCTGCAGAGGCCTTGCAAAGGGATTAGACACCAGGCAGGAAACCCAATCCCAGCCATATATTCCCTACAGAGCTGCTTTAAAAGCTTTGGATGTGGCTCCTGCTGGAATACACCCACCCCTGCGATTCCCAGAGGAGCTGCTCCTTCCCCACGTGTTAAATTTCATCCTCCCAGAAGCCCGGAGGGAATTCTGGGCTCCCCACCGACTTCCAGGGACACCTCGGAAGGGTCTCCCCTTCTCTTGGAAGGGCCAAGGAAGCGGCTTGGAGCAGATCCTCCTCCCCCACGGGGGTTTGCAGAGGGTTTTGCAACCCCAGAAACGCTTGGCCAACACTTCCCATGGATGGTTCTGCAATAAATAACCCCCAAATTTCATGCCTGGCACTTTAAGCAGAGCATGGAAGATTCCAAGAGCCTTCCAAGGCACCTGAGCCCCAGACCCACCGAGGGATGGATCCAGCGACATTCCCAGGCAGGGATGGGGAAGGAAAACCCTCCCAGTCCTTACCTTCTTCTTCATGGCTGTGCTTGGCATCACACACCTGCCGAGAGAAGCCCACCTTGGATCGCTGCTTTCCTGGGATCACCGCTCCGCTCACCCCGATCCCACCCCCGGCAGCACCGGGAAGCGCTGACACAGCCCCCACCTGCCCCTCCCGCTGCCACGGGGAATTCCTGGGGCTGGGAAACCTCCGGCTTCCCGAAATCCAGAGGCCCGGGTGGAATCGCTGCGGCCGCGCTGGGCCGGGAGGGTCCCCTCGCTTTCCCGGGAATGGGCCGGGATGTTCCGCAGCCCCTTTCCCGGGAATGGGCCGGGATGTTCCGCAGCCCCTTCCCCCCGGGAATGGGCCGGGATGTTCCGCAGCCCCTTTCCCCCGGGATGCCCCTTTCCCCCGGGATGCCCCTTCCCCCCGGGAT
>WEIV01018817.1:1158-12173 GCA_013390005.1 Calyptomena viridis | reverse complement strand
CAATTCTTATGTTGCTAATTTGTCGGACAGCAAGGTTTTTTTCCATTTCTCATCTTCTAGTACTCTTTTTATCCCTCTTTATCTTGAAGGGGGGAGTGACCCAAACCAAAGAAATATAATCCCACATTTTTACACCAGAAGTTACACCTGAGGCACAGAATGTGACTTGGTGGTATCCCTTAGACACTGTGGGTGTCAGTTCTTGCAACACATTTGCGACATACCAAATTCAGTGGCATTTCTTAATAAGGACTGGGATATAGATGGGTGTGAATGATCACACAGTTGTTGTGTTAGCTTAGAAATGGATTTAATTCAATATGAAACCCTCTGAAATATTAAGACAGGGTTTCTGAGATAGTCCTCCTTGGAGAAGTGAAAGGTGAGAGAGCTTCACACTTATACAAGAATTGATGTCTTAGTTTCTTGAGGGACATTTGTTGCCTTTATCTTCTCTGACTCTATCCGTTTCCCAACATTTACTCTGAAGAGGCTGTATCAATTTTCACACCTCAGGCTGACAATCTGCTCAAAATAACCTTTTGGCTTCAATTGAATGAAATCTTCATAGATGAAGGATTGGATGAAACCTTCACTGAAGGTGGCCCTGCCCACAGCAAGGTGTTGTAGCTGGATGGTCTTTAAGGTCCCTTCCAACCCAAACCATTCCATGATTAGTTCTGTCCTAAAAGGTTGCCATCTACAACTGCTCAAGCAGGTGCTGTCTTCTGCTCTGGCTGGATAATTGCATTTCAGCAATCCATACACACCTTTAAATCCCTTAATATATTTCACAGATTTGCTGTACTTAACACACCTGTAGTTAAGTGCCTCTTCACCTATAGTGATCTCCTCACCTTTATCATGTTCATAATTATTTATGAGGATCTTGTGAGGAGTGTATTGGTATTCTCTAGGTGTTACCCAAGCGCTCAGCCCTGCAGGCAATGTTCTGATCTCCTAACTTATAGCAAGGAGTCTTTGTCTCACAGAAAGAAAGACTTAATTGCAAAATAAGTTCTGCTTGGTGAGATTAGTGATTTAATGTTCTGTTTGGAAATTACCTGGGCTGAAAGCATTTTTAAAATAAAGTTTGCTTCAGGAGTTGGGTTACATGGCACAAAGAAATTGACAGTATGAGCTCACTGTTTAATTTTCAGATACATAGCCAGACTGCTGGTTATTAAGATGGAGCAGAGGTGGTAACACCACTGGTACTCCAAGGACTTGTTGCTGTATCTTCATGACAAGATTAATTAAGCACTATATGAATTTCTAAGTTATTTGAAGAAAATCAGAGCTAGTTATTTTTAGAGATGCTTCCAAACGGCCCCTACAGAGGTGGAAGACTTGAGTTGCAGTTCAGTTTTTCTCTGAGATATCCAAAATCATGGAGGCAGAAGGAAGTCTTCACTAGTTTATAGTAACTGAGATGTGAAAAGTTTGAATTGAGAGTGAGCTGAAGCAATGAACCTGTGAAGCTCCTGTGATGCCAGTATTTTAGACTCCCCGAAATATTCACCCAGCATATGATGGAGGGGGAGAATGTCTCTGCCCAGAAAAGCTGCTCTCGTGGGTATGCTCTGTTGCTCATCCTTGTTGAGTAGTTGCAGTCTTGTTAACAGACATGTTTTGTCACTGTCAGTGGATCTATCTTTTCCTGCTGGCTTAGCAAATGCTTCTGTGGGGCTGCAGTTTCTCCCTGAAGCTTTCTGGTACCTCCAGATGAAGACAGAGGTTGTAACAAAGCTGTGGCAAGCAATGGAGTGGAGGATTGGCCCAATTGCATTAAAAGCCGGGCTCTCTGATCAAGTGTGGGGTGTGATCTCTGAGCTATGACTGCTCACCAGGAGACTTCCCTGCTCAGGGACTATTAATTGATTCTCCCTTCCTCCCTGAAATGAAGATGGCTGCATTAAGAGAGGAGTTGGCTCTGGCACTTGACCCAGAGAAATATTTCCATTAAATTGCAGGATCTGTATCCCGGAAGAAGCAGATGGTTTCCTGCCTCCTCCAAGTGCCTGATCTGGAGAACAAAGATCTGCTTTCCTGAAACAAATGCAATTTGCTGAGACAGGTGTGTATCACTCTGTATGGGGCTTTGCCTGTGTAGAGGAAGCAGAGTAACACTGGGGTCTAGTGAAGAATTGCACCCACACAAGACATACTTTTTGTTACCTGACTTCATTGGTAACTTTTTTCTTGCATGTCTCAAGGCTTAACACTGACAGGGGAAGACCAGGTGCTCTGTTTATACATGCTTTACTGAAGTGTTTCCTTTTGTTTGGCGTATCCTCTTTGAAGCTTGACACAAAAATATCTTTGATTTCTGCCACATATTTTGAAGCAGTGTGGTTAGGGGAAGAAATCCAAAGTTTCGTCAATGGGCCATACATCTCTATCTGGAAAGCTGCAGGACATGGGAATATGCTGCAAGAGCAGTGCAGCTGTGAGTGAGAGGATGCATGGATGTGCTTCTTGTTTACCCTCTGGTAAAGCATCATGTTGGGAGACACAATGGCAGTGTGGGGTGTTCAACTCTGAGTCTGAGCAAGAAACGTTTTGAACCCTTGATTGTTGAATTTGCTCATGTGACTTAACAGTCAGCACTGGTTGCACCCAAGTCACTTCTTTAAATGAAACATCTTCCTGTGTTTGTATCTTTGCTGTGCAGCCCCGTGATGTGTTCCAGTACGGAGTACACCTGAAGGTCTGATACTGGTGGTATCAGCTGATACCTCCAGCTCCAGAAATCGTGCGAATCTCTGATCTGTTTAGTATTCCAAGCCATGAGTTGCAATATGGGGTGAGGAGAACAGAGGAGTATTGAAAAACTTGTGATGAAAAGCAGAGATGTTCAAAGAAACCTCAAACGGCTGGGTATGTGAGTCCAATAGTAGTGTCCCAGAATTTGTACTCCTTTTGCTATATTCGTGATCTGATTTCCTCTTCCATGGATGCTGTTTATCTCTGGGACTGTCTTTTTGTCACCATCATGCATTCAGTCTGCAGGGAGTGCCATAGTCACAGAAAACTGCATCTGTCTGAGTGCAGCCAGTGTTGGTAGCATGGATGCAGTTGGGACAGTGGTGCTGAGTAGAAGCCAAGTGAGTGGTGATGTCCCAAAACCAAGGTCTGAGGAGCGGCTGGTAGCATGATTGGCCCCACAGCTCTTACTTAAAGCCCCTCTCTTTCAATATAAAGTCCTTTTCAGGAGCTCTGGTTTTACAGGACTCAGATTCCAAGCTGGTTTATGACATTTGCTTCTCCTCTCTCACGTGGGAAGTCTATGCTGGCAAAGTAGGTGGAAGGCCTGTGGGTGAGCTCAGCACACCCGTCTGCCTGGGGCCCTGTGCTGCCTGCAAGGAAGTGTCTGCTCTCTTTCAGCTTTGGGAGGAGCAAGAGGAAAACACCTTGGTCTCTTTGTGCCAGCTGCAAGTCTGGCAAACTGCTGGGAGCTGTCAGAGCTGTTCTCTGGTGCAAGGCCTGGGAGCACCCAGGTGCCACAGAGCTCATCTGCCCCTTTTTGTCTTTCAGTCCAGGATCACCAGCTAAAGGATGTTTCTCCTCCTTTCCAATGCTGTTCACCCTGCTGGTTTTCAGCATGGCTTTGCAAACACCAAGGTTATACCTGAAAAGGGATTCCAGATTTGTTGGTCACTGGTGTGTTTAAAATCTGAGTGAAACCCAGTGTAAGACAGTCCCTGTCCTGAAGGGTTTGGTCTATGCTCACCCCCTGCCTCTTGCAAGTCTGGTAACACAACAGGGACATGACTGAGGTCACGTAGCTGGTTTTGTGGCAGAGGTAGGTGAACCTGTGTGGAGGGCCAACAATCCTGCCAGGTGCTGAGAGACAGGGCTGCAAATAAAACATCTTATTCCTCCTTCCCCCAGCATTGCACTGGCAGGGCAATGGCTTAAAGCAGTGCCTGACAGCATGTAATGGTATTTGTTGAATTACTTGTGGAATTGCTTGTAGATGACCTGGGCTCCTGGTCTGAGCATTTCTTCTTATTATCAAAGTTCAGTACCAGATAAAAGGAATTGGACTAGCAGCTTCTCAGTTTTTCTTGTTGTTTATTAAGTTCTTATCACAACATCAGCATGTCACCCTAAACCTGGGTTTAACATACCAAAGCCTGTGCTGCAAAGCCATGAAATGGCGACTGCTGCTAGGTTTTAAGGACTCTAAAAACCAATGAACTGATAATACGTATCATGTTTACAATTCTGTACCAGTAATCATAACTTGTTGCTAATACGTTTCTTCTACATCAAATCTATTCTACCAATGGCTACGTGCCACCTCTACTGCAGTAAAAGGAGCAAGGAGAAGAAGAAGAAAGAGCTCAAGGCAACACCCAAAATCCTCCATCTTGTCTTCTTTTATATCTATACTACAAAACCTAAAACTACAAGTTTCACTTCTGTGACAAATTAAACTATAATCTAAGTTATATTTTTGCTGCTTTTGCTTCTTCCATCCATGTTGGAAGCTTTTCCCAGGAACACAGATCAAAGACTGTATCCTGCTGGGTTCTCTGCAAGAGTCCCAGACCCTCCAGGGCAATTTGAGGTGTAGTCCCGATATCCTGGACTCCAACAAGAGCACCTTATTTGTTTTACATGGCTGGAAAAGGCCCAGTGAATGTGGCAGTTCGGTGACAAGCAGGGCTTTTTGAAGCCGGGTTTCACTGGGCACATCCTCTTACTCCACCCGTAACCTTCACCAAGGCAGAACTAAGGAACAAAGCACGTTTTCTGACATTTGCAGAGCTCTGCCTTGCACAAGTACAAGCTTGCAGAAACCCATGTTCCTGGCAAGGGCTAAGTGGGTGGGACAGTTCTAACAGGCTAAAGATGGAGAAATACAGCTCCGAAAGGAACTTTCACACTGTCCTGTGATGCCTCAGGCAGGGATTTGCATCTGAGGAGTAGATCCTTCATCAAAGTTTGGAAGAAATGCATAAAACTGGGAGATTTGAGAAGTAGTGAGAGTGTAGCCTTAGGCTCAGCTCTGTGCTGTACAACTGGCATTACAGGTCTGTCTCTGTCAAGGGCTTGCTCTCACTCCTGCTTCTCCTGGCTGGATTTACTGCTGGCTGCAAACAGGCTCGTGTCAGAGTTTTCCTCTTGCCCACATCACTCAAGCAAACCTGTGCTTGGATCTTGGGCTTGCATGGGTCTTCAGACATGGCTGAGGGGTGAAAAGCCTGGCTTTTTCCCACACATTGGCTCTGAGTCCTGTCCTGCATTCAGGTCAAATGGAACAAGTCCAACCCTGTCTACCAGGGAATAATGTATTTCAGGGTAAATGTGAAGGATTTTTGGGTGCCAGGGTGTTGCCAGCTGGCAAAAGAAAGACATGGAAGGGATCTTCTTCCTGTTTTTTGCTTTGAGTCAGGGGTACAGGAGAGGGAAGCTAAAAATAGTCCTTAAAATAGTCAGATCCCAGAGTTTCACTCCTTCCTCCAGCCTTATTGGATCACAGTGTGAGATGGTAGGCACCAACTTAAACCCAAATCCTTCATCCCTGCTTTCCCTCCTGCAGAATTTTGCCATCCAAAGCAAAGCTGACCTCTTCCACACTGCAGAATAATTGCTTGCAAGGAAGGATGTGAGTGAAGTGCTACTACAGTAGAACCAAATTCACCCTGACCCTTTCTAGAAGAGCCAAGAATGGAGACAATCAAAAAGAACGAAAGGGTTTTGACTGTCCTTCAGGGTCTTTGGACAGTTGTAGAGGAAAGAAGCTTTTCCAGGGGTGGCTCTCTCTCTTATCTCTCTCTTATCTCCATTTCTAGTCCATTTGCATTAATGTGGAAGGGGAGGGGGGGACAAAACCATTTTTTTTCCCTCTATATGTTCCCATATAAAATCTCAAGACCAGCTATAGNATAATGTATTTCAGGGTAAATGTGAAGGATTTTTGGGTGCCAGGGTGTTGCCAGCTGGCAAAAGAAAGACATGGAAGGGATCTTCTTCCTGTTTTTTGCTTTGAGTCAGGGGTACAGGAGAGGGAAGCTAAAAATAGTCCTTAAAATAGTCAGATCCCAGAGTTTCACTCCTTCCTCCAGCCTTATTGGATCACAGTGTGAGATGGGAGGCACCAACTTAAACCCAAATCCTTCATCCCTGCTTTCCCTCCTGCAGAATTTTGCCATCCAAAGCAAAGCTGACCTCTTCCACACTGCAGAATAATTGCTTGCAAGGAAGGATGTGAGTGAAGTGCTACTACAGTAGAACCAAATTCACCCTGACCCTTTCTAGAAGAGCCAAGAATGGAGACAATCAAAAAGAACGAAAGGGTTTTGACTGTCCTTCAGGGTCTTTGGACAGTTGTAGAGGAAAGAAGCTTTTCCAGGGGTGGCTCTCTCTCTTATCTCTCTCTTATCTCCATTTCTAGTCCATTTGCATTAATGTGGAAGGGGAGGGGGGGACAAAACCATTTTTTTTCCCTCTATATGTTCCCATATAAAATCTCAAGACCAGCTATAGTTTTGTTTTATCCTCTAAACAGAGGATTTATTCAAAACTATTTGTATTATATACTCCATGGGAAAATTAATGGAGGAGTGACTGACTCTTTAACAGTATTGTGAGGGGAACTTCAATGTTCATGTGGTGGCTAAGATGAAACTGCCTCAGCTGTACCTATGGACAGCTCAACTTGTACCCTCCTCTCCCTGCCTTTAATTTCTGTACTGGTTGCAAATTTATTTAATTAGAGATGATTTGGAACTGTTATTTGCAGTTGTCAAGAATACAAACAATATCTAGAAATGTAACACTTGAACTGCAGGGAGAAATTTTGCTTTGTATATGTATGAAAAAGCCATGTCCAGGGGAGATTTTACGGGATGGACTTGAAGCATCTGAACTNAGGGTTTTGACTGTCCTTCAGGGTCTTTGGACAGTTGTAGAGGAAAGAAGCTTTTCCAGGGGTGGCTCTCTCTCTTATCTCTCTCTTATCTCCATTTCTAGTCCATTTGCATTAATGTGGAAGGGGAGGGGGGGACAAAACCATTTTTTTTCCCTCTATATGTTCCCATATAAAATCTCAAGACCAGCTATAGTTTTGTTTTATCCTCTAAACAGAGGATTTATTCAAAACTATTTGTATTATATACTCCATGGGAAAATTAATGGAGGAGTGACTGACTCTTTAACAGTATTGTGAGGGGAACTTCAATGTTCATGTGGTGGCTAAGATGAAACTGCCTCAGCTGTACCTATGGACAGCTCAACTTGTACCCTCCTCTCCCTGCCTTTAATTTCTGTACTGGTTGCAAATTTATTTAATTAGAGATGATTTGGAACTGTTATTTGCAGTTGTCAAGAATACAAACAATATCTAGAAATGTAACACTTGAACTGCAGGGAGAAATTTTGCTTTGTATATGTATGAAAAAGCCATGTCCAGGGGAGATTTTACGGGATGGACTTGAAGCATCTGAACTTCTACTAGATTAGGACACGCATCTGTTTCTTCTAGAGGAAAATCTCCAGTCATACTCTGCTGACAGAGTGGGATTAAGTTTGGATCTGTTCTCTTGACTTTTAGTCTGGAGTTACTCTGCCATGAACCTAGAGGAACAAACGGATCATTTAGAGCTCACTGTAGACCACATAATGCTGATGCTGTTAGAATTAGATAGAAGAAGGCAACGTGTATTTTCAGGTCTATCTGCTGTGCAAATAGAGCAAGTCATCAGAAGAGACTGAAAGAACAGGCAAGATCATGTGTAAGAGACTTTGAATGCTGCTATCTCTGGGAAAAGGATGAGTTGTACTAGTAGGTCAGCAATCAAGGCATTTAAAACTAAGGAACCTGTACTCAGATCATTACTTGAATGTGATACAATGGTGAAATTGGTCTTGGGGTCTTAAGAAAATATCCTGCTACAGAGGAAGCAGGTCCACATTTTCCTGCCTGCTTTCTGCCCAGAGCAAACATCTTTTTAATAGCTTAGTATTTCACCTTCTTGCATGTACAAGCTGTGCTGCTTACCAAGCTATCAGATCTGGCAGCCTGAGGGAGACTTATCACTGGCTCCCATCCCAGCCTCTCCCTTCAGCCAAGGAAACACCTGGCTGTGGTTGCAGCACCTCTTGTGTTTGTGGTCCTCAACCACTGACCTCCTTGGAGAGCCCACAACATGCCGGGGGAAGAGGTAGGAATCCCTGTTTTGCACATGTGAAGACACATTCCCAGCCTGCAGCATCACTCCATCTCCACTCTCTGATGGAGACTTGATGCTTCTCCAGATGTGGTCCCTGTTGTGGCACTGTTCAACAAAGCTGAAAGGACATGGCCTGGGATGATGTTTTTGAAGGGGTTGTCTCGTTTTGCCTGCAGTGAGGGTCCTGTTTTGTGTCTTTTGTGCAGAAATTATTGCTGTTCAGGAAAGAATTAAAACTAAGAGTTTTGGTTTCTTGCTGGCTCTGTCAGAAAGCAGGTGGAAAAGACTTTTTAATGTGAGATTTAATGAGATGCTGAAAGTCCCTGCTGCAGAAGGTGAAGACCCAAGTTATTCTGAAAAGCGATGAGTCTGCTCAGAGAGGAGAAACTGTGCGAATTATCCAGGATAATGGCCTGGATTCAGCCCCGTATATCGCTGGGCTTAAGCAACCTACAGGTCCTGCCAGAAGCCCGGAGATGGATCACTCCCTGCGTCCCCCTCTGGGATGTGCATCCCTCGGGCTGCAGCGGGAGTGGCGGCCACGAGAGGGCACTGGAAGGATGCGGATTTCGGGAGATGCTGCGCCTGGTCCAAACCATCCCAGGGCTGCAGTTACCAGGAAAAGAAAGAACTTTTTCTCATCCCCCCCCCTCCATTTCAATACTAAATCAGCGCATTGGAGCTTGAAATAAGGTCAGAATGACGCACTCCTAAGATCACTGCTTAATGCTGTTTTTCTTTTCTACCAGGATATTTTGCTTCCGCAGCTTTCACACGTCTGTTGGATTTTGCTCGTCTTCCCTTGGTGATCAGGGAGTCCTGTCTAGCTGCAGCAGCCCAGGTCTTCAAGGGAACGATCTGATTTCCAGAATGCCGTATCCAGAATGCTGGAGATAAATTGTGACACTAAGACAAAAAGGATACTCAGAAGAAACAATTTGAAAATTGTATTTTGTGTGTTTTGTCCTGATTGTGAGGTTGCAACATCTCTCTGGTTTCCCCGAATTTTTCAAGGAGATACTTGGTTTCTTGTTCCCAAATGGTGACAGGGAGAGGTTTCCCTAAGAAAGAACTGTCTTGCCTGCAGAGAAAGGTGGGGCAGGAACATATGCTACTTCAACTGAGTATCAAAGAAAAATCAGAAACAGTATGAAATTGAAATGTTTATTTTAGCCCTTCACTTTGACCTTGTATTCATTCTGGCTCAATTTGGTTCTGATTTTTAGGCTGCACATTAAAGTAAAAAATTCCATCTTAGAATATTTCAGAATTTCCATCCTGCAAAATATCTCAAGATCTTGACTTTTATTTTTCCTTTCAGCCTGGAATCAGAAGGAAGTGAAATCAACACTGTGGCATCTCTTTTGGAGAGAAAATCCCGTTTTCTGCTCTCTTCCTGACACTGGCTCTCTGATTTTGTTGGTGTTGTGAACTGGGATGATGGCTTTGTTCTGCTGGAATGTATTCATAAGAAGCCTCTCACTTCATCCTCTGCCTGACATTTACTGCCTAAGGCTAAGGCAAATCGAGATGAAGTTTGAGTACTTGTTATCACTGATCCACACTTCGAGATCTGCCGTGGGAAGTCTCTCAAGAAGTATTATATCTGGCATAATTTTTTTCTTTGCAAAAGAGCCCATGAGCTGGGGATGGAGCAGAGATGTTGCTGAGAATTTGGAAGTATAAAGAGGTGATTTTTTTGACCTCCAAGTATGAAGTATATTGCGAGCTGCACCAAAATGTGCAGTCCTTCAAGGAAAATAGTTTAGACAGTGCTAAACTGCAAAAACCAGAGCCGTGGTGGTGTACAGAGCTTAATCCCTGCCCGGTCCCAGCAGTTCTCCTCCTTCCCCGGCTGATGGCAGTGCTCTGACTCCTAACCCCATCATGCAGAGCGACCTGAACACTTTTGGGGACTCAGACGTCACCCAGGATAAACCTTTAAAGAGGAGAAAGGGCTTGCATGATTATTTTAAGGTTTTCCATAAAAGCTTGAGGCTGAGATACAGGCGGTATGATGGCAGATGGAGCTTTTGGAATTTCTCTTTATTGAACTCACAAGTTCCCCTCTTCCTCACTCCTCCACCAAAAGCTGAGGATTTCATCACTGGCTGTAGGCTGGCATGGTTCAGCTGGCCAGCACAAATCTGGCATCTGGCCTGGAGACTTCTCTTAATGAACAGCTTTGTCCTCAGCTCCTTCAGATGGAAACTCCTGGAGATCAGCAAACAGCAGGAGAGCACCAAGTGCTACATGGAAGGGAATTCCTACAGTACATGCTCACGTCTTCCTAGGACGTGCGGAAGGAGAGTGCCACAGGAGAGAAATTCCTTTGTCGGCCATCCCATTATTCAACTTTAAATGAAATCATTTTATTCCGATAAAAATATGGCACTCAGGTCGGAGAGGTTTCTTCAAGCTCGGTTCGTGTAAAACTGAAAGGACAGGTAACCTCTGGAAAGATCTTTTTTTTTCAAAGAATGAATCTTCACTTCCAAGTCTGAAATGCCTTTCTCTTCAATATAGTCCTTTATCAAATAATGTAACATTAAAGTAACCCCCATCTCTAGCAATAAAACAAGAAATGGGATTTTTTTTCTTGCAGAATAAGGATCTCTGGTGAAGCTTTGATAATTTAATAACAATAAAAAATAGGAGGGTTTTTTTCAGTTGGCAAAACCCAGCACTCACTGAAAAGTGGCAAATAAGCAATTGAAGAAAAGACACAGCCAGCTCTGAGCAGTGAAGTTTAAATCAAAACATGCACATTTTAAAAAACAAAAACAAAAACAAAAAAAAAAACAAACAAAAACAAAACAAAACAAAAAAAAA
>WEIV01018816.1:5000-39110 GCA_013390005.1 Calyptomena viridis | reverse complement strand
TAATTATAATTATTTTTTGCACTGTGACATTTTCTCCAGCTTTTTTGTTTCATACTATTATCACTAAAGTGATGAAAGGGCAATTAAATAAATATGTGATATCATCTCTATTTTCAAGATTAGGGATGTTAGTCATGGAGTCTCAGTAAATTCCATTTTGCCCTTCCAACAGTTCTTAGCTTTGAAGAATAAAGTGCCTTTATTAACACAATCAAAAATTATCATCTCCCAATTGCTCAGAGGACTTGCTGCTACAAAATCTACCAAGGCACTGGAGACTGATCTTAGCACTTTCAGGACTGTAATGTTTCCATTGCAGCAGCATCTCTGCATGATGTGGACAGTCAGAAACCAGAGCTCTCTTGTGTTAGGCATTGTGCACACTCATCATAGAAGCAGCCTGTCCCTTAGTGTGGTTACAGCATGTGCTTGATGTTTGGATAAGAATTCATTTTTCTGTAGCATAAGATAAAAAATGGATATCTTGAAGTGTCCTTCATAGATGTTTGTTTCCTTTTGCAGTTTGTAGAAGCATGGATTGGTGATCTTACACAGGTAGTCCTACTTGTAAAGATGCTTAGTTTGGAGCATATAAATGCAATCAAGGGGCACATTATTCTGGGACTGTACAAAAGCAGATCAGAAAGATAGTCTTGTGCTCCAATCTCTGAGTCCCAATCCTCTGCTGATGACCCTTAACAACCTCAATACTTGAATCATTCTGGATTTGTCTTGTCAAAGTTCCAGATTTTCCGAAGTAATGTCAGAACTACTTTCTCTACTATGGAAAAAAGTACCTAAAATATAATAGCAGTGATTTCCCTAATAGGCTTCACTCCTTTTTCACCATGCAAAAGATGAAACTGCTGACCCTTCTGCTTGCTTGAATACTTTCAGCATTACACTCATTATTAAAAGAAAAACAAACAAAACTCCTGCAGTCTATTTTCTTATACAATAGTATGTAGTCTCCCTTTCCCTCTTTTCTGATGACTATTGTCTAAGACAAATGAACACATAAGAGCAATAAAGAATTTTTAGGAGAGGTTAAATGATTGAAAATACTCTGAAATACATCTTAGTTTATCATTACAATAATACTAATGCTACTTTAAGTTGTGAGACACTGAAGGCAATACATAAGTAGCTCTGTGACAGATGAATGTGGACAAGAATTGTATCAGGAAAGTCTTCATTCTTCAGTGGACTTTATGGAAATGATCCCGGACACTATTTCCTCAAACTATGAGCAAATGTGTTAGCAACCTAGATAATATCTCACCATCTGACGACTGCTACAATAATTTTTTTTCAGTATATTTTTGTACTTCTGTGTGCTCTTTTAACACTATACACTCCCACAGAGAAGTAAAGATCAGATTACCAGTCTATAAAAATATATTTGAATATATTATAAAACATCATTATTCTTTCCTAAATGTGACTGCTGTACATGAATGAACAAGAGGAAAAGTTATTAAAATGGAATTGATTATGAAAACTCAGTTTTCATAGTGATTTTTAGACTTTCATTCCTTTAGCAAATCTTTAGTATGAAGATTTTATCATACCTTATAGAGTCACCATTGTGTTGCCAAGTCAGTGTAGCTTATTTAATTAGTACCAAAATTGCCAGCAGCTAAGAAGATATATTCTATCATCTGAGTACAGAGTACTCTGGCCTTTGAGAACTGAAATACTTTATATATTGCCACAGAAGTGTTAAACAGAACTGTAAGGGAAATATGTTCTCATCATGTGACTTTTTGAAAATGCAAATTTTTTTCCCTTTTCATTGTTAGGACAATTCTGATTTTCTGAAACTGGTTTTGCTTTGTTTTTGATGCTAAGGAATCTATAACTTTCTGCTTTTTGAAGTTGTCGGAGAAGAGGAAGACCTGGTTTAATGTCTGTTCTTCAAGTAAGGAAGAGCAGAAATACAAACCTATATCCCATAGAAACATTTTATTTCAGTGGGTCATCTCTCGTGGTGGAGATGACTGAGTAGATAGTCACTTGGCAGGAGACAGAGTCTCAATGTACAACAGGTTAGGACACTGATGTTAAACAACTGACCTCAATTCCCTTGATTTTTCTATATGCCAGATGAATGCCACAACCTGCAATACCATTGCAATGCTGGAAACAGATTTACTGCAGTCATCTCCACAGCCAGGGGGTGCGCTGTTTACAGAGTCACCTGTAGCCGATGCTTGGCACTTCTAGAACACCCTCCTTAGGTGATTGGAGAAGTACCTATCTTTTACCCCTGATTATAGAAGGAGACAGAGCAGACACCTAACTTTGGCTAACAAAATCTGGATAAGATGAATATCACCCATGAGTAGTAAACTTGCATGTTCTCTGCTGGAATCTGTTTAGCACATTATTTGTACTGTATGGAGTACTGCAGAAAAACACAATAACATGTTTGAAGGAATATAAATAAGTATTGGTTGAGATTCACCAGTAGGAATGATGATAGCAAAAGTCATCAATCATAATGCATTGCCTTTTTTTTTTCAGGAGGAAAGCTGAACATCTCATAAATCTTGTATGAAAACATGCAATTTATATGTGGTGATTTTGCTTTATATGTGGTGATCATGCTGGATCATGATCTTAAAATCCATGTTGATTTTAAGAGATCAATCAAAGTGAGGTAGTCAGCTCTTAAACATATTTAATTTAAAAAAAACCTACAAACTAAACCAAATCAAAAACCAAACCTTGGATATCTTTTATAAGCATAGTGAGGCACTGAAATAGGTTGTCCAGAGATGGATGCCCCATCACTGAAAATGTTCAAAGTCAGAATGGGTGGGGCTTTGTGCAGCTGTTCCTTCCTGTGGAAGAGGAGGATTGGAACTAGATGACCTTCAAAGGCCCCTTCCAATCCAAACTACCATATGATTCTATGATCTATGATCAGCAATTAAATTTGACTGCTGTCTTTTTATGAGTGAATTATGTTATTATAATATTTGTCTCTTATGAACCCTAAATTGTTAAAGTACTGGCAATGTACTTGAATACATCTCACCTAAATTTTTAACAGATGAAAAATATGAGATATGGAACACTACAATATTTTTCCAGGAGGACAAATGTCAGGTTAATGACAGAAAATTTCAATCTAGTAATTGGTCATCGCTCATTACAAGAATATTATGTTGCTTTTTTTTTTTTCCATTTTAACACTGATCATTGCTATTCTCATACCAAAGAACAGCGTGGAAAACACATACTGAGAGATTTTCCCTATATGTTTCATTGTCTTAGTCCCCTGTTAAGTCTTGGGTAAGCATCTATATCATCAGTTCAAACTTTATTTTAAGTGAAAATTAATGTTTCCTGGTTTCAAAGCTTTCCTGTGTTTGCATGTGGTTTTGTTTTTCTTTTTGCCTAATTTCTTTCTGTGGCTTGTTAAAGGGACACTTATTACTCCGGGGAAGATCTTTTCACCCTTAGCCAAGTCTTTTCTTTCTTTCTTATCTCTGCACTGCTCACAATGCCTTTTTAGTATTTGCTCACAGAGTTCTGTGTTCCTACTGGGACATGGTGCGTAGTTTAAATATGTTTCTCTCCTGATATTTTAAATGACATCCAATTGACCTCATAAATGTCTTATGAGACCAAACAAACTCCATGCTCGAACAAAAACTGTCAACCAATCTACTTGCTTGTCCTCAGGCTGCTCTGGCATGATGCCATAAAGCATCAGTATTGATATTTTGTGGCATTCAAATTGTTAAGTACCTAGGCTAAGCAGTAGAAGCAGAAGTATTAATACAATCTGGTCGTGCCACCAATAATTACCCCAATATAAACCAAATTTATAGCATGATACCTTTGATATGAATTTACAGCAGGCATCAAAACCTTTTCTTGACATTATCATGTAAACCTAGGAGGCATATAGCTAGCATGTTGTGGAAGGTGTTTTACAGAGAAGCATAAGTGATTCTGAAAAACTTCTGCATAGTTTTATCATAGCCTTCCTCAAGACTTGTTTATTGTCAATAGTGGCTTTAACACTGGAAAAAAAATCTTGTAGTGTTTTATAATTTTAACTGAATAAACTCATAAATGCATTCAAAGTGTCAGGGAACACAGCTACTCTAAGCAGTATAAGTTAACATGATAACTCAGCTTAAAACTATGCCTCTAGTTTTCCAGATCGAAAGCAATTTCTTTCTAATATGGAAAACAGAACCTAACTGAAGGAAGGCTTTTATGCTATACTTTTATGTTAAAACTTATCAAGTGTCTAGGGAAATGTGTTATTGAAATCCCATCATGATCCATGTGTCATCGAAGACAAAGATCTGATGTGCTATGGAAATTTCTTGATGCATATTATGAGCTGTTGTTTGCCATAGTGTCTGGATAATCCTGCTTCATTTATTGGAGGGCCATTTCAGCTGCACTGTCAACAGCCTGGGATGATTGGGTCACCTTTCCCTATAAAATTATGTAAAAGCTGTCAAATGGGCAGGATTATAGGCACATTAAAGGTGCTTTAAGATTTCATGCCTATAAATATTAGCAAAGAAGATTTAAAGGCAAATTTGTCATCAGTACATGCCCACATTTCTATAACCTTGTTTTACAGCACTGCAATGTTATCACCTACATTTTATCATGCAATTGTGAAGTGTTTTGGTGGGGAGCAGCTGCTTCCAGCCTTTTCTGTTTAATTCATGTATCAGGAATTAAGCATTATTTAAAAATAAAACAACTAGAGGGCAGCTCTCATCCTTCTCATTCTTTGGAAATAAGTTCTTAACACTTTTATTTCACATCAAAACAATTCAAGTAGATCAACACAAATATTTTGTATTTGGAGGGTCACCTTATTAAAAGCCATTATATATTTAATAAAGAATTTTTGATTATGGCATCAATTACAAATATCTTTTCATGGGAGTAATAATGCAGCAGATCATTTTGCCTAATAATTACTTTAAAGTTGTGAACATTTTATTATAGTGTTTTGGAATGACAGCTCCCATTTATTGTACATTATGAATGCCATGGGCACCTCCAACATAAAAAGATATAGGCAGACTCCTAGAATTTATTCAGAGCTCTCTGGTATTCTTAATAGACCAGTGTAGAATTTTAGTAACATTTTTGTGATGGCAGATTTCTAGCCAATTTCTAAGTTAAACAGACCTAAGGGTCTCAGGAAGAAGAAAATCACATTGTCCCACAATCTTTCAAGGAAAGAAAGATCTCAAACCTCTACCAAGGAGTAGAGTAAATTATGAGCAATGCTATGTCAGTTGTGAATGTCTGCTCTGGGACTTAATCCAAACTCTACAGATATCAGTAGAAAGCTTCCCATTTTTCAATGAGCTTTGAAACTGGTTGTTGTTAAGCCAGTGTGCATGTTTGCTCTCTCTACAACAAATGTCCAGGTCAGAAGACAGCACTAGATGGAAACCTACATGTCAGCTGTAACGGGCACATCAGTCAGCAGAGCACGGCTCCAATGAATTTGCTCTTGCAATGTGATTTAAGGATGGAAAATGCTTGAAAAATCCTGAATGCAGTTAGGCACAACATGATTGTTCTCTCCAAGTTTGATTAGGATTTTCTCTTAGTTTTCACATTCTCTGTTAGCTTGGATAAATGCCCAATTTCCAATTAGCTTCAGTGGGAGCAGAAGTATTATGGAGGGAGAGGGTTTGCCTGAACAAAATAAGAAAGGGATATACTGCCTGAGCTGACATCTTGCTGAGGAATAGGAGAAGGGAAGAAGAGAAGAGGGTAAACAAATGGTGTGCTCAATGAGAAAGCAAATACAACAAGTACTAACAAGGAGACAGCAGAGGAACTTACTAACTGCGTACAGGTGCAAATTCTTCTTACATCAGGCTTCAGGATCCCTTAGAAGATAAATTGGGGTGTTTGTTGAACCCCTCTCTGGGTTTGCAGTGAGGGAATTGGTGGCTGTAGCCCAATAGCAGTAGGGATCAAAGAAAAAATTAAGTGGACCCTTTTATTGGAGGTGGGCAAGTAGGAACTGAAGCAGCTTGGTTGATACTTCAGATGAGCTTTTTTTGCTTTTCTTCTGGATCAGAGTAACAAGTTATGTGTTCAGGAAACTGGGTGCAGAAACAATAATGGATCTGGAGCAAATAAACAAAAAACCTTCCATATGCACAGACAATAGGAAGCTTAAATGCATAAGTTAATGGGACTCTGTGTTCCCTTTCCCTGTGAGGGTTGGAAAAGGTGGAAATATTCCAGCCCTTCTAGTCTCCATTGTGGGTCTATACATAGCTTCTGGAGAGTAGCCCCATGGCAACTGCGAAGCTGATGAAACAGGAAACTGTAGTGAAAGGAGCAAAAGTCAGCTTGGATAGTAAAATATTACAATTTCAATATCTAGGATCCAGTTTGGGGAAAAAAAAAAGGGGATGGGGAAAGACAACGTTAAGAGACCTTTTCTTACATAGACTGCTCGTATGGCAAGCTACACAACTCCATAGGGGACAGCTTGTCTTTGTGTGAGCTGAGGATCAAGCAAAACTTGTTTTTTGCAGGCAGTATTATTGGAGAAGCGCAAAGAAAATTGCAAGATGTCCATTCTTGGACAACAAACCAAGCTATGGTTGTACAAAGCAAGGATGAAGATTTAGACAACAGAGTAGAAGATCATGCAATTGTTAAAGTTTAGGGGTGTTATAGTTTGACTCTGGCTAAATGCCAAGAGTCCACACATAGATCCAAAATTTTCCAGAGAAGGAAAAAAAACTTCGACTTTTGTGATAAGGATTACAAGCAAATGTTTATTAACTATTTCACTAGCAAAACAGGCTCTAATTTAGAATATTAAGTATTAACTACTACTAAAATCAGAGCTTAAGAGTGAGAAGTTTGATAGATGTTGCAGAAACCTTTCTCCCCCCCACTCCTCCCTTTTAAGATCCTTCNGGGGCCCTATTCCAGTGTTTAAGGCATCTTCTCTTTCTCCTCTCTCCGACCTTGGTGTTAATCAAACTTCTCACCCTCCTCTCTCTTAAGCCGCCATGATGTTCTGCCAATTTTTTGTTTTCTTCTTCTTCTTAAATATGTTATCTCAGAGGCGTTAGCAGTTGACCTTGAGCTAGCTTAGAGCAGAGAAAAACTCCAGCAGCTTCTTAAAGAAGCCTCTCTCCTAGCACCCCCCCCAGCTAATAAAAAACTCTGGCTACTTAAAACCACAAAAAGGGGCTTGCTGACAGCTGCCTTTAGAGTTGTCTAATACATTTGAGACACCCCATGGTATTGGGTGAGTCCTCTTAGAGTTCACAGACATGGGGCAAGAGGCCCTTTACCTTTCTAGAGCAGCAGAATGCCACGGAACATCCCAAATGGTAATATACATCTATGGTCAAAGAATTGTATTGAGTCCTGGGAAAAGAAAATGATCTATTTAAGCTCTCAAAGCTGAGCACTAAAACTGAAAGAAGTGGGTCTCCAGAGCAGCTGTGGCTAAAGCCTCAGGCAGCAGTCAGTAAACTGAGGCACTTGTGGGCATGCAGCTGAGGTAAAAAATTTTCCATCATGAATCCATGTTAGAGAACCATCACCTGGGGTTCACAGGGGTGCTATTAGGGTAATTGGATATTGAGTAAATGTGACCTGGGACTTAGTCTTTTGTGAATGCCCAATCTTTCTATTAGATACTTTAGCCTTTTTTTATTTCCAGGAAAGGTCGATTTAAGAACATATGCAACCTACATGTGCAACATACCTGGCAGCTGGAAGACCTGTCAATGAAAGAAATAGTGAGCCCTTCACTTCCATCCTTCAAATGCCTTGTTCAGTTTAGAGATAGAGTGGATATCCCTGCTCATTCTTAATAAACTGGCAAGATTTCAGGCATTGACTAAAACAGCTGGTGATACAGCAAACTCCTTATTCTTTGCCAGAACTTATTTATTATTAAAGACAAATTAAGTGATGGAGGGTGGGTCTTAAATGTTGGATAATCCATTAACCAGTTCAATAGGATTCCCCTGAAAGAAGTCTGCATATCAGAAGGTATTTCCAGTGCACTTTTTATAAAAAGACATGGGGAAAGGGAGAAAGAAGTTGAAAGGTAGTGCAGTGAGTGAGAATGTTTGTATTAGTGGTAGGGAATGTGTGCTATCAAACCAAGAGGTCTGAACAGGTGAGAAAGACCTCAAAGGCCCACGAACTACAAAGATGCCAGATGTGTTCAGGGATGGGAACACCTCTTATGAACTTCTAAAAAGAAACAGCAATCTATAGGATACCCAGGCTATCCACGGAGAGGGCTCCACCCGCTCACATGTATTTCTGTCTGATGTGCAAATGATTAGCTATCTGGGAACCTGGACAGGGCAGCCCAACTAATTGGTGGTGCTTCCTGGTGGCAGGTGACCGGTGCCTGTCTTTGTTCCCCAGGGTATCTCCCTCATTGATAAACCCGAGTTAGAAGCAAATCAAAGACTAGCCACTTGCTAAAGAGGCAAAAGAGGCTCTTGCAGCAAATAAGCAGCACCTTCTTTGCAGCCTCTTAACCTTCCTAGCAGGGGAGGGCAGTGGGGGCCCAGAGATGAGTGACAGCTCTCCCGAAATGTGTGGAAACTAGTGAAGAAGAAATGATGACCTGCACCGAGTATGTTATTGCTGAATGATTCCCAGGTGAGTTCAGTTAATAAAGTCACAGACAAATTAAACCACATCCCTCACATCTTGTCATTATTACTGCATGTCAGGAAAAATGAAGACAAAGACTTTTTTGGGTGCAAATACAGCAAATTGAGTTTAGTATATAGAAAAGCTATAGGCTTTTTGCTTGCTTGAGAAAGTATTATCACAACAAAGATAACTTAAAATGTGTATGGGCTTCTATTTGACAGATTTTTGGGTTTTTTTAATTATAAGCATGGATGGTAATGTAATCTATAGATCAGCTTCTCTGTTTTAATTCCAGCCTAATTATTCTAACATTCCATATTTTATCAATATATTTTAGGGATCCTAGCTTCTTCACCAGTTGTTTTTTTTTTTCAACATTAAATGATTCTGCTGATTTTGAGTACCCCAATGTAACCTCCTCTGCCCTCCTCTGACCAAACTGAGTCTTTGGTATGCACTTAATAATAAATACCCTTGCAGCAGGCAATACAATGTCCACAAACCTGCTTTTGCATCTGTCTAAAAAGAGGTCAGAAGGAACTTATAAATTTGTAGAATAGCCCTAACAAATTTTGTAACCTTGTGCCAGAGTTGCTGAATGCTTTGAATCCTATCACACATGCTGAGACTGCTTCTCAAATTTACATTTTTTATATATATCATCACTGCCACTATTTACTTTGCAGATACTTTCTGTAGTCATACATATTCTATGAATAACATTAAATATAAACATTTGGTATCTTACACTAATGGAGATTGTTTTTGTTTGATTACATATCTCAATCCATCCTTCATCAGAGAATTCTTGATCCACCACTTTTGCACTTGATCTGAGTTTTTATCTCCCCTGAATTCATTCATCCTAAAAGGATATCAAGTGCAAATTCTTTTTATGGTCTTTATCCATAATTAAAAGCTAGTATTCAAAAGGAATGAACTCAGAGATACAAAAATTCCTCAATTTATCTCCCACAGATAATGTCTTATTTGTAAATATCTATAAACGTGTTGTTTTGGTGTATGGCTTATATTTCACTAATCTCTCAAAGGGCCTAAATATTCTTTCATTACAAATATCCTTGAGAGTCATCATGTCAAAATCATTCCGCAATTAATAGAGATTGCCTCCAAGGGCCTCAGGGAGAAGAGGGCTGTTAATAAGTGGACAAATAGGAGATACTCTCTGGCCTGCTTTAAAATGCTAGAGGACATTATGCATGTGCAGGCAGGTTAGGCTTTGGTAAATTCTCAAAAATTCTTCCTGTTAACACATATGTTTCTATGATACTGGTAAATTCTTACCAGTGAGATAAAGATGTGAGGTCTTGTACTATTTTCTTACAGCCACCAAAACTAGGAGGCAGATCCATTGACTTCCATGAAGATATGGCTATATATGAAGATTGTCAGCCTGAGGTGCAGTCCATAATTATTAGAAAGAAACTGGTAAATCTTGTTCTTTGTTTATAAAAAAAACCTGTTGTTTTGAGGCTACACAAGGGAACATATTGTTATGATTGATTTTTGAAATGGCTAAGAAGAATTACTGGATATTGTAACAGTTCTGCTTACTATATCTTACCCAAATTAATACAAAGTATATATTCAATCTTTGCATTATCATTGCTCAAGCTAGTTGGTAAAAATTTTGTCTGGCTAAATATAATGTTTTTCTTTTGTTGTTTTTTTGGGGTTTTTTTGTTGGCTTTTTTTTTGGAAGGGTTATCTGTTAAAGTTTAAACCTATTGCAACTCAGACGAAATGTCCTTGCTCCATCTTTTTGTGGGATGGTATCTGGAAATAAAATATAGCTGTTTCTTGAGAACAATGTTTTTAAACAGTTTCAGAGAAATTTAGCCATTTGTAAATAAAAGATTGTACACATGTGGTTTTGTAATTGTGCCTATTAATACGAGATATTAGTGTATGTTCTTGTAAGAAGGGAGCAGATTCTCTAGTTATTTATTTGGACTTTAATACTGTAGTCATATGGAAGTTTCATATAGAAGATCAAAATCAGCCATAAAATGGCACTGTGATTGTAACCTTAATTATCGAAAGGATATCCCCTCCAGAGGATCATAATCCGGTTTGAGAAGCAGAAAGGCAGTTACTTCCCTATGGGAGTCTGAGAGCGATCCTCTCTCAAAAGCTTGGTGACATAGTCCTGTAAGCCTGATATGATTTCCCTTTCAAATGTATTTAAAAATTCTACAGCAAATCCATTGAGGGCATAGACTTTCCCGCTTTCCAACACAAATACTGTTTCCTTAATTTCATTCTCTGTCCTGGGAATCTGCAACAGTTCTTTCTGCTCTTGTCGGTTGTAGCTGCTGCTATTCCACAGCTGATGAAAGAATTGGATTTTAATGTTTGTTCAGAGGTACACAAGTTGGCCTAATAATTGTGAATAACTGTGATTCTCCAGGGCGAAGGGAGTTTGGCCTTAGTATTTTTGAATTTACTGGATTAGTTTGGATCATTTCTTCTTTGTTTATCAACCAACTAACATCGACCACGCTTAAGAAATTATTGTTAAAAATGCACATTTTTTTCCTCAGGTTTTTGTAAAGGGGTAGAACTACATTTAGAACTATATTTGTAAATCTTTCACAAGGTGAGTAATTTTAAAATCTGTTCTTGTCTCAACAATTTTTTAATAGGACAAATATTTTATTCTAAAAACAAAATATCTGCCATATTATGTGACCCCATGGATACTATCCTCTCACATATTCTCCCAATCCTGCTCTAGTGAAACAAATAATTCACAGAAATTATTTCCAAGTTTTAAAATTATCAGCATATGAAGAATTATTTACCAATTCTTATTATCTTTATTCTTTGCTTTGGGAAACACTAGACCTTTTCTGCAAATTATCAACTGTCAACCTTATCAATGAAATCTGTCTGATATGAAAGCAAGCAAAAATTCTGAATCAAATCAGAACTAGAAAAAGTCAGAGAGGAACTTCAGAAAAGATAGGATTTAGTTGACTCATCTTTGGCTCTCAGTGGAGAAAGATAAGCACTGCTCATCCCAAATTATCAACTGTCAACAGGGCTGTGTTCAAATTAACAGGGTTGTACTAACCTTTGGAAATGCCTATTTATTTCAGTCAACTTTTGAGTGCATTAAATGTCCAGCTTAGACTAGAATAAACTGACCTTCAGACTGATAAAGTTATCCCTGCCCCATCCTGAAAATCTTTGAGATCCTCTGTGAATGATATGTCCTGTTAAACTTTTCTTGTTCCAATTCTTTCATTTCCCACTCTTGCAAGGTTTTCAATACAAGGACTGGTTCATCTCAATTTTGTGATAACTTTATATTTCCCACTCTTCAGCAAGTCAAAGTGAAGCTTGCATATATATGCTGTCAGCTTCCTAGGGATAAGTGGATGGTGTGTGTAGACTCATGTATTGTCATTTTGCAAGAGATCTGGAAGCCTCCAACATGCTGTTCAGGCAAGGTGCAGATTGGAAAATCTTTCTTAAAAAAGATTTCTTACTAGTTTGCTCTGACCATTAGGATCATATTTCTGGACAATAACACAGAGGTATAATTTACTTCTTTGAGCTCTAATTTTCAGTAAGAAAAGCTTTTTATTTATTTATTCTTGTTTTCTTCTATTTTTTTTTTTTTTTCCTGAATGTACAATCCTAGGTACCATTCAGCTGTCTGGATTTATGTCAGTAAGATCCACTGAAAAAATTGTTATTCTAATGTGTTAAGCATAAATCACCTTTTATCCTTATCCTGCTCAGAAATTATTGTCTGTTTTCTCACCTGTTTCAAAAGCTACTTATGGACCTGATTCAAAAACTATATTATTACAAGACTTTCCCTATTTGTTTTGTTTTCCTTACAGTTTGATTAAAATGATGATTTGTTGCCTTGAACATTGCTATCAGAACTAATTTCTTTTAGTAATTCAGGCGTTCTCATCATGACTGGAGGTAAAAAATTTGATTCTTTTCAACTTCTTACTTCTCACGTTGATTATTCTAAAGATTTAATTGTGGAGATGTAGAGCACCCTTTTTTCCTGCTATCTCTACTTATAGAAATCATCTTCTGCTTACTCATATCGGTGGAAAGAACTGGCCTCCTCTTCCTCCTCTACCAACAGGACACAGTGGGAGTCTTTGCTTCTTTGCAAGGTTTTCCTTTAAGCACTTTGTTTTTATTTGGCTTGTCTCTTCTTTTGCACAAGGAAACTCCAACCCCCCGTGGATGTTTTTGCTCACTTTCCCAGTCCTGCTGCCAAATATGCTGCTGCTGCTCATCTTTAACTGTTTTGAACAGAACATCTCCTGCAGCACATTGATTAAGTACAGGAAGCATTAGTGACCAGCAGCTCAGGGCATTGGGTTGTTATTGACTCTGACAGACCAATTTGTTTCTCCAATGTTCATTATTCTACAAAAGGGGCACATCAGACAAGGCAATTGAAATGTACAATATTGCCACCTGTCTCTTTTCTGTCTTGATTATGTACAGCCTAGACTTCAGCTCCAAAGTACACTAAGACCTCAGAGATACGAATTGTAAAAATGAAGATAATTAGAATTCCAGACTGACCCAACTTGGGGCAAAGGTAATTAATGCTAGAAGTTCCAAATGAGCACACATATGACAAGTAAATAAATTTAAAATTAGGCAAAAGTTACTATATTTCTTGGGATTATTAGTGTGTGGTCACAGTGACACTTTGTGTTCATTGCTAGGGAATGCACTCTGCTGAAACGCTGCAGTGTGCTGGAGTTAACATCTATTATCTAATATGCTCATTAACAATGAGTGACCTAATGCCTGCAGTGAGAAGACTTCAACTAAATTTTAGTAAGGTCAGGAGCTATTTGTGGAGCAGCAGCCACCAGACATAAAAAGAAAGCCAAGAAGAGAATGACGCAGTTTGAAACGTGTACTCACTGTAAAACTAAAATATATATACCAACACAGTGCACTGCTACTTCATTTTTAATGCATGTACCAACATGTTTGTCCTTTCCCATGGAATGGCATGTGACTTTTCCCCACATTCACCTTCTGTCCTTGCCTGTCAGCTGACATTTGGTCTGCATGTCTCCATTCATAAAACATAGGCACCTACTAACAAGACATTTCTGTGAACAACAAAGATATTAAGATTCCTTAGGAATTGCTCTTAGATGCAGTCAAGAGTTAAAACATAATGCTATTAACACACTCTGGTGCTAATTCCCATTGTGATCCATCATTTTTAAACTATTTGTATAGCAGCAGAGAGGCATACCATTGTAGAGGAAACTGAGATTCTATTTAAAACTGGAAAAGTACTCCAAAGAAGTTTTACTTGTTTTTCCTTCCCTAAAATTGCACACAACAAAGGTTTTTTTTTTTCCTTAAACCACCTTTATATGATTATTCTTTTTCATTAGAAATAATGTTTGCTTCCTACCAGTGGGTCTGATTCTCAACTGCCTTGCATACTCTCCTGTGCTTCACATGAGCAAGTCAGGATAGACCCATCTATTTAGACTTTCTGCACTGCTTTGTAATGTGAAGCAGCTGTAAACCTAACAGGGAGCCAACCCCAAGAAGTCCAGTTAATTCAAGTTTACAGATGTTTTACATCAACAGAGCAGTGCACAGCAGGCAAAGCAGATCAGTGAATCTGGCCCTCCAGATGTGTGTCAATTTTAAAACTGAAAGTTGCAAAATAAATATATTATTTGGAATGGATATTCAATACAATTAATTTGATTTCCACAAGCTCTTGCAAGGACCTCCAGTCTCTGACAACAGATTTGATTTTCTTCCTGATCATTTAAATCCATATGCTGCTTTTGATAGATGTGTCACATACATACAGTGGAGTCATGAGCCACGCATCTCCCTGCACTTTACAAAACCAAGACAAAAATATACATACCTTTAGTCTTTTGATAAAGATTGACAGCAATTTAAAGAGTGATCTTGAGTGCAGTTAAGACATGTAGGGCAGCATCCTCACCAATCTGAAGGTAATAGCTAAACCCGACTGAGGTCCCCTGGCTTCTAGTATGATGGGATTTTCTCACTGCACTCCTAGACACTATGGGTTGGACCACTCCTGCAAAGTGAATTCTTCTGCAAATATATCAAAGATATGGTCACAGCCTCCCTAATGCATGGAGCAGATTTTCTGTGAGACTGGAGCGGGACTTCCCTGACATTGAATTCCCATTCACCAAAGGTTTATTTCCAAAAATTGTTTATTTCCAAAAATCCGCTGCACAACTCAGTGGATACGGTTTTTAAAAACCTATAGCAGAAAACTTGAAACATTTGACACAAAATATTTACCAGTGGAGTTTTTCCAAAGAATTCCTGCTTTAGCTATCTACCAAACTGATCTCATTTAGCACTCTTTCAAGAGACATGATTTAAATAAAATACCTGTAAGCAAAAATTTAACTTACAGAAATCTTTTAAGTTGAAAATTTACAGATGTGTCCTGGAAGGGGGGGTGGGGTTGAGAGTATGTTTCTCTGGGAAACCAAACAAGCCTTTCAGACTTCCAGGAGGAAATAGTTCATACACTAATTCTATTTCCCAGATTCTCATCAAGCTGTGAGTGGTTTAGAAAGCATTAGGTAGCACTTCGTAGCATAAGATATACATTTTATTCATACTTATTGTATGAGAGATGGCAAAAGCAGTTTAAAAATTTATTAAATCAGTGTGTTTCATTAGTAAAACAGTGATTAGACAATGATTATTCTTGATTTTCTTCTAAGCTTCAACAGCATTGTTTGTGCTATCCCCAAAGCCCAGTCATAAATCTCAGAAATCCTGCTGACAAGTCCAAATATGCTCTAAGAGTAACCCTTCCCTTTACAAAAACAAAAGAAGAACTTCAGATTTGTTGGTTGGGGGTTTTCCTCTTTCTTTTTTTTTATTTTTAGTGTACAAACTGTGCACTGGTGATTATGATCTTGGAACAGCAGATCAGTTCTTGATTTGTACCAGCCCGGGTGTACATGCACGATAATATTTCTCCCTGCTGTGCCTATCTGCCTGAAGTGTTAGGAAATTTACACATCTCTCTCTGGTCATTTTAGCGAGGTTTGGCTCTGTTTCCTCCTCACAGGATGCAAGTAACTCCTGTGGACTTCAGTGAGGGTTATTCATAACCTGCAGTATGGGGGTAGGTCCGTGCTGGCTGTTTGGAGGGCTGCAGTCCCAAATGCAGCCAGCTGCTCTGTGCCTCTGACCACAGAAGATGTCAGCAGAACCAGGACCAATGTGCTAGGAGTATGAAAGGCCACCCTGACTGACATGGATGTATGCAAATGACAGACAGACATCTTGAAAAGCAGGACGGAGCTGGGGGGAAGTAGAAGGAAAGATACAATCTTAGCAAAAGCAGCTTCTGAGTTAAAACAGATATGTAGCATTATCCAGTCGCATCATATATCAGGCAGTTGGGATGCTATTTTATCACAGAATGGTGCATTTGAAGATGTCCCTGTATGTCTATGTAGAAGGACTGCCAGCCCCTGCCAGCCAGCTGCTTCTTTAGAGGCTGGCTATATGCCATATAATTCTTGTCAATCAAGATCCATAAATGGCAGAGGGAGATGGAGAATAGAAAGAAAAGGGTAGTGGGAGAAAGAGTAAACCCTGGAAGGTGGGAAGGAAAGACTGTAGGAATATATAATGCACAGAGTAAATGTGGAAAGGCTAACACCACCCAGAGCCTCTCTTGATACAGTTAGCCTTGCCTTATTCTTTGTTTAAAATTCTTACCCATGCTACATGCACTCCAAAGCAGTGTTTGCTGGTCATTTTTACTGCTGTTGCTTTCAGTTTGCTTCAGTTTTGGTTCATGAGCTGAGCAAATGTAACAGTAAAAGTGATCATAAAAAGAATCTTTTATTTGAACTCCACATCCGTAATCAGATCTCTGAGGATCATTACATCTCATGTCTACAGATACAGATAGTTCTGTATGAAATTATAAATTTGAATAAGTATGAGTCTTTTGAATGCTTAGCAAGCTAATGCAAGGCAAAGAAGAAGGGAAAGGGAAGGGAAGGGAGGGGAGGGGAGAGGAGAGGAGATTTGGTAAACAGGATTTATTTTTAATATTTTAAATAAGATGACTACTTGAACATTCCCTGAAACTGTTAATGTTAGAGTCTGAAAACATAATCTACAACCATAAATTGTGTAAGCAATAGAAAAGGTATGGCAAGAATGGCTCATTACAAAACATTAAAGATACAGATTATGAGTAGATACTTTTCTCACCTGTGTGGTATATTTTCAACTGCCTATTTCACCTAATACAAGCACTGCACTTGTGGATGCCTGGAGCACAGTGTGTTGTCATCAGACCAGGCTAACCAAAATTACTTCTGTTAGTTTCCGTAATGCTCTGTGTATGTTTCTGTACGTGCATGTCTGAGTAGACCTATCCATACAGAAAATAAGTGATAAAATAAAAAAACCACAGTGTGTGTGATTCAGAAAGGAGCGAAAAGGTCCTTCTGCCTGTACTACCAGTTCTCGCTCTATGGTTTGTATAGGAGAAAATGATCCATTCCCCTCTCTGACATAAGAATATGAATCATAACAAGTATATATGACTATTTCCCTTTCCACCCTTTCCATCCATAATGAGATCCTGCTTACTCACCCCCATCCTCCCCCCCATTATAGTATAGAGCAAAAATCCATAGAGCAACACCATCTGTGGATTGAAGGCAGATGTCAGCACTGAATTGGTGACCTTGCTAAGTTGCTTAGGCCAACAGGTCAAGTCCTCCTACCTTTTGCTCATCCTTAAAGCTATTCATCTGCATGAGTGAATGCAAAGCACGCTTAAAAAGCATAATATGTATCTGATTGTGGAATAGCACTATAAGCCACTGTCCTGTTAGGAGAAAGAAGCGAAAAAGGAGGATGGACTGTAAATGCCTTGAAAGTCTTCTCTCATTTTGAGTGTGTTCCTGCCTGGGAGATGCTCTCATTGGTCAGAGAGATTATAGTGATATAAGTGATGTGAAGGCAATTGCCTGCGGTATGACAGCTTGAGGGAGGAAAGAGACAAATTCAGCAACATATCAGTTTATGACTCTTTGAAAGTAATTGCTTTAATCCCTGAACCATAATTTAAACCTACTAAATTTTACGGTCTTTTGCTCTATATTTCCTTTATGGAGAAAAAAAGAAGATGTCACTCTTTTAAAACTAAACTTATGTGAGATCCACCAAAGGAAGTATTAGGCCAATCTACTGCCAGTAGCACAGATGAGCAATGCTGAGGCATGAGACCAAGCGGTATTTATGTTAAACAAAATGTTAAGCTTCATCACTTTAAACTACTAAATTCAACCAGTTTATCTTTGGGTGTCCTGCACCAATGGTTTTCAATATGTCCCTTATTGTAACTGAGAAACACATTGTTCTGTATTTATTATAGTTTTTAACATTAACTTCTATACCTTTACTGTGGCTCAAAAGACTCTCTGTAGGAGAAAGAATAGTATGGTAGTTTTTCACTCCATGAATTTTTCCTGAAAAATTACTACAGTGGAGGAAGCTCAGTTACGTCTTAAACTAAAATTTAACAATAAAGTGCATTATAACATTTTTGAGAAAAACGTATATAAAATATTGGAGCAGAATTCTGAAGGGGCAGTCACCTCTTCTGAAAATCAGTAAATAATCACATAAAGACTGCAGATAGCAAGCTCTATGAGACATGGACTATAATCTTCTTACTCTGCCTGTTATCACTGGTATGTCAAATCCAGCCAATGACTTCTGAATCCAGTTTTTTAAACGAATATTAAGTATATCACCTAACTTATAACATTGCCATGTACTTTAGCTTATACAACTCTGTATTTTCTTTAAACTATTGAATTCATGTTTCTTGTGCACTTATATACATAAGGTTTTTTTGCTGTGTTAGGGCAACCTGCAGTCTGAGTCTCAGACACAATTTGTAGACATTCTCCTGCCTGAAATGGTTTCAAAAACCTTCAGGATAGCTCTGTGGTCAACCGCTGCTAACAATTTATAATTTTAACATTTAAATAAACTAGTAAAAACCTCACAGTTTACCCAGTTTATCTACTTGCTGGTTGTTGTGGTTTTAAGTAGCCAGAGTTTTATTAGCTGGGGGGCGGGGCTAGGAGAGAGGCTTCTTTAAGAAGCTGCTAAGAGTTTTTCTCTGCTCTAAGCTAACCAAGGTCAGGCAACCATGCCTCTGAGATAACATATTTAAGAAGAAGAAGAAAAAAAAGCTGCGCAGAACATCATGGTGGCTTAAGAGAGAGGANCACACACCCCTGCCTTCCTGAGCCTGTGGGGGAAGGTGAAGGATCTGAAAAGGGAGGGGTGGGGGGGAGAAAGGTGTCTGTAACAACTATCAAACTGCTCACCCTTAAACTCTTAAGCTGTGATTTTAGTAGTAGTAGTAGTAGTAGTTATAGTAGTAGTAAATTCTTAACATTCTAAGTTAGAGCCTGTTTTGCTTGTGTGAAGTAGTTAATAAACAGTTGCTTGTAATCCTTATCACAAAAGTCGAGGGTTTTTTGTCCCTTGTCTGAGAAATTTTAGATCTATGGGTGGGCTCTCGGCTTTTAGCCAGAGTCAAACCATGACACTGGTTTGTTCTTGGTTTTGGACCGTTCATTTTTTGGTGATTTTCAGATCCTACAAGATGTGAAGGTGTGAGGATACTTATAGGAACAGACCCTCCACAAGTGGAGGGGCATCTAAAGGATTAGTGGACTATTCGGCTATCATAAGAGGAGAAAACTGTGGCTATCATCCAAAGATTAGGGTCGGATATGTCACACTTGCCTGCATGATCATCTATAAGTTTGTGGTTTACTTCTAACTAGTTCCTCTTTAGCTGGTAGAAAGAGCGAGCACTCTCTTGGAAGAATTGTTCAGCTCAGCAATGCTAAGTAAAGGTGGACTATCTAGGATACTCTTCTTTGACTACCAAAGGAGACCTGCTGACTACTTTACACTAGATGCTCATGATTACATCTAAAGTGATCCAGAAACGTCATGTTTGGTTCTAGGTGGTGAGGTGATTGATCTTTGCATCTAGGTTTGGCTTTTAGGAGGTGAAAGGATTCTTACCCAGGTACGGAAGTATGGGGTTTTCCTAAGACTCTTAGAAAAGATGGAGGGAATTTCCCTGAGAAATTACAGTGAAAACTCAGTGTGGTTTGTTTGTTGGTTCCTGCATGTGTTTTTAAATTCAAGACAAGTAAGTGAAAGAAAGGAGAGAAAGCAATAAAGACAAGTACTGAGGATCAGTGTGCTGAAGAGCTGTCTGGATGCCTCCAGATTTACCTGTGGCGTATCCCAGAGCATGCTTTGTCAGATAGGTAAAGCAGGCTGCTTCTTCTCTCTGGCTGTACCTACGGAAAATAGAGCATGGAAGGAGGAGGAAACTGCAAATCCTGTTCTCATTCTGATAAAGAGCTGAGATGTCAGGACCAGTAATGGATGTGCCTTACAGGCCAAAACTATGAATTCTTGAAAGGGGAAAATATCCAAATATAGGGGGGAAAAAATAGTTACAAGCATAGGTTGTATCATTCTTCTAGTCCCTTTCTGTATCCCACACTGATTTTTAGAATAATTTAACAGAACTTGTCTGAATATTTCTCAGCAAAATGAACTTTCATTGACATGTACTATTTTGACTGAGCTGAAACATTTGAGGAGGTTGATCTGTGGGAACGAGGGTTTTTAGAAGACTACTTGATTACATGCTCCTTGTCTATAGACTGTGAAAGTGTGGACATGAAAGATAAAATAAAACTATTCAAATGTAACTTTTTGAAACAGAATTTAGTCAAAAAATTCAAAGCATTTTGTGAAAACTGTTAAGAGAATTTCAGTTGTATTACAATGCAGAATGGAAACAGTCTTCAGAAGTTCAAACACTGACAACATCTAAATTATTTTCTAACATTTAGAAACAGACATATACAATAAACTCTCACTTCTTCATCGCAAATTAGTTCTAAATAAGGTCCAATGATATTTGGAACTTTACAACCCAATTTACTGGCATGTTCTTCAGGACTGGGTTATTTTGGGTTTTTCCTGGTTGCTTATTATTACTATTGTTATTGTTGTTGTTGTTATTATTATCCTTCTAATCTTTGAACTTGATCCAGCATTCCTTACTCAGGCTAAACACTCATTGAAGTCAATTTTGCCTGAAAAAGAATCGCAAGGTCAAACCCCTTGTCACAGAGAGGGTGCATCATCAAATTTCGTTTTCTCGCATAAATCAGTGAAGAACTCAGTTAGCAAAGCCACAGCATGTTTTCAAATACCATTTTCCATCAATCCAATTTGTTCCCTCCTCTAATGGCCTTATTGGTCAGACTTCAGGAGTTAAAAAGACCACCCATTCAGAAATAAAAGATTCTGAGGGAAAATGTCCCTTATGATTATGGACATTATATGGGATATTAAAAGTCTAGTGTTGTCTTCTTAACAGGGTATGGAAAGGAAAATAGGAGATGGTACAGTTCAGAGCCATTACTGTGGCAAAAAGAAAAAAGAGGAAATACAACGGTGAAAACTTAACTCATTCACACATTCTTCTTTGCTGTACGTTGGATTTCAGAGTGTAATGTGCATATAATCAATTTGGACTTGGTTTAAAATCATATATTCCCTAGTGGGGCCCTAATATCTTGACCATGAATTTCAAAATAACTACACAAAGTGATGATAAAAAGTAGATTTTTCTACTGGAACTAATGGTGATTCCTTCCGTTGTTTTGCACAGCATATGCTGTTCATAAATAATGTCAGAATTGGGCCAAGTCTCCTTAAGAAAGGTGGTCATTTAATGAAAGTAAATCCACATTAAATATTGAAGATCAGAAAAAAGCTGCCTTTTCAAAGAGGTCACTTTTAAGTGAAGGAAACAACAATGCATGTGTGCGGATGGCCAGTTCCACACTGGGTGACACAGAGTTAATGGCTCATAGAGAGCATATACATGTTTTTTAAAGATGTTTTATTGCTTACAAAAGGAAGTAGTCTAGAGAGACTGGATACATAAACTGGCTCCAGCCAGCTGCGGCTGTCAGGCTAGGAAGGATCCTGTTCAATTAGTGTTGTAAAATAAAATACTTTGTAAAGGAAATAAACACTATGAGAGCTAAGATTCATGCTTTCAAATATACACAAGGTTTGAATTTTTAATTAGGGCTGCTAATTACAGTCATCAGAAAGCAGAACAGAATAGATTTTACCTTACATTTAGCAGACAAGCCTTCAACCCCAGTGTATTTTTCAATTTCATTAATATTTTATGAAAATGGCCCTTGCAGCTTCAGCCTATTCTGTGCCTCCTACAAAACTGCCCCACATTATGGATGCCAATGCCTTTAAGCCATGTGCATTAGTGAGATGACAAAATGCAAAACAGCATCTTGTCAACCATTGCATCAATTGATTCTATTAGATAGTGTAAAAACAGTTGGGTGTGAGTTATAACTTAGCTGACACTAATGATGAAACAAGACACTGGCTGGGAACAGCCATTAGCTATAAACCAGAAATTAATGCTTCTAATATTTTTGAACAAATTAACCTTAATGAACTGGCCATGTATATACTGTAGTATATACTGATAAGTCAATTAGTAGTGAATAGAGGTTATGTGTATATATACATATATATACACACACATATAAAAAGTATCGTTATAAAAATTTCCAAGTACACAATTCTATTAACAGCAATTCTGCAGTAAAATCAGCTGTTCTTCACATTTAGATACATTCTAACTCTAATGTGCAAATGTCCAATCTTGTGCATTTCAGTGAAATTTTGTATGCAAATAAATACAAAATTCAGTCTGTCATCATACTGATAGATCAGACACAACATTGGTATGTTCATAGAAATGTCTTAATTTTACTGATGTTAAACCATTACAAATTTTGAGAGCAGGCAGTCCAATTTCTGTCTGAATTTTTAATGTACTGACCAAAATATACAGTATATTTCCTTTTTATTCATTACTATTTGTGAACATTCTCTGATAGAGATTCTTACATTCTCAAAATCAGTAACTGTCTAAAAGGATGCAGTAGCATTTTGAAATAAAACAGCTAATGTGAGATCCTGAATTCTAGGAATTCCATTAACAGGCAACCTAGAAAACAGAAGTGGTTAATTTATAAGGAAGCACAGAACAAAGGTAAGGCACTTGCCAACAATAGTTTGTTGGTTTAACTTTGACTTGCTTTCCTGGGAAAGAAGAAAACAGAATTTTCAATGTGAACTGTCAGCCCCATTTATGACAGGGCTTCACTAGTTAGAAATTCAGAGTTCCTCCTCCATTGGCAGAATGATGTAAAGAAAACCACCAAACAAAATTCTTTCAAGTTTCAACTACAACTCTACTTAAATAATTTACTTTTTGGTTTTACTCATACTATTCTTTTTAAACTTGGTTGACATTTTCGTTGACAAGCACATTTTATTGCACAAGATCAGTAGTGGAACTGGCAGTGAAAAAAGAGGGAGAAGGGGAAAAAGCTGGCTGTACTCAATGAGAGAACTACTATCTTGCCTTTGGGAAAAACAGTGCTGGCAGTGACCCTTTCTGAAGCCAACAATAAGTGGTAAACCAGTCACTGTAAGTAAAATGTTTGGTAACTTTGAATGTTTGCTTCTCCTACAAGAAGTAAACCAGAGGCTATTTAGCTAACACATTTAAATCAAGCCAGCAACAAAAAAGTCGGCTGTGAGCATAAAGCCTTTAAATTAGTCCATTAGAAAGTAAAAAATAAAATTGTGAAATCATTGACAATGTAAATATTAAAGCTTTCCCCTATAAATTACCGAGGGCTCCAGTTAAAACTAGGAGACAGGAAAAATAATACAAAACTCAGGGAAAAAAAATTGGAAATAATATCTTAAGTATAGCTTTTTATTTCCAAGACTTCTGGCTCTCATAATCCAAATGTGTGATGCTACTTAGCGATCAAAAGTGAAGGCAGAATAAACAAAAGTCATTTTTAAGAAATTCAGAGCTATGTGCATTACATTCTTAATGAGTGACCCATGCTTCCAAAGTGCCTTATGGACAACACAGAAAAGGCTACAGTAACATCCCAACAAATATTCCTGACAAAGAGATCTGTTCCAATAAAGCCACACATCAAAGCTTCTTTAGGAGTATTGAAACTCTAGGCTGTTATACACACTACACTCATTTGGAGAAAATGATTTACAGAGTTATGTGTGATAATAAATTGGGAACTGGGATGGGCATATTTTGTGTCTCATGTCCAGCAACTTAAATGAAGACAAATGATCAGTTTCCCGAGACAGTTTAATTAGAAGTTGTTTTGGTTTTAATTCCAAAAGATGCAAGGGCCATTTCAGAACCTAATGCCAAATATTTACTTATGTCAGTGATCTGCAAGCAAAAGTCATTTTGGTTTGACTTTTGACCAGGTGGAAGTCTGGAATCTTAAGCCAGACGATTCTCACTATTCTGTCATATTTTTCCAGTGTAACCTCTTTACTCATTTCTCCTCTGTGGGTAACCACTACCTTCACCACCACTACTTTACTAAAGGTGTTGGGTCTTGGGATAATTTTTCAGGCTGGTCTCTGGAAATAGCTGATGAACTCTTCAGATGAGACAGCCATCTCTAGGGAATGTGTCTGAGGACCTGGCAGACATGCAGTTGGATATGGCATAAGGACTCCCAGCTGAACCCCTCAGAATCATTTCATTCCATACAGCTGAAATCCTGTCACTGTTTAAATCAGTGAGATTTTCACAAAGGAGTTCATGACATAGCTGGCATAAAAACAGCAAAAAATGAAGTAAAATATGTTTCGCCTAGGGAGCTCATTTCTGAAAATCATTTGAGTAATTAGATGAAATGAATGTACAATTCTCACTGTAGATTTTCTTATATGCTTCTTCCAGTATACCTTTCACCATAAAACAGATGTTGTTACACCTGTACTGGGAAATAAAAGAGCAACAAGGCTTCAAGCACTGTCCTGTCTTTAGAGTGTCTGTTTAACCACTAGCACACAGCCTAGCATAGTTTTGCCCTATGTTGATTGTAGCTGTGCTAACTAACGCCTTGGTATTGCTCGAGAGACAGAAAGCATTACAGATCCTACCCAAAAGGAAGTGTGAAGACAGCCTCCCTGTTTTATTGGAAAGTCTAAATAGGCAGATGCAAGTTTTGCCATAACAATTGGCCTCAGGGAGAAGGAACAATGCCTGACCTGTGTTACTTAACAGCATAGGTGCTAAATTTATTTAGCCTCTGTAGCCATTTTTGATACATTCTGCTGATGACCATTGCATTGCACATAGCTGTGGGAGTTATACACAGGTTAGGAGCACAAAGGTGTGCTCAGTATCAACTTGAGATACACTAAAAGAATAAAAACCTTCAGTTGTGGAAACCTAGTTTGTTTGCAGACTTCTGGGAGGAACCTAAAGCTGTCTCAAAATTTTGGCCCACGTATTTTCCTGTTCCTAAAATTTCCCCCTTCAAAGCTTCCATAGAATTTACAGATGCCCAATACACTTCATGGGACAGAAAGGAAAAAATTGTCCAAAAGAGACCTCCTTTTAATTTTCTAGTAAAAACCAAGCCTATGAGTACGTTATAAAATTTGCAAAGCTCTTTAGGTTGATTTGATGAAGAAGGACACTTCTTCAACTATCCATTGGTTCACCTATCCATTTTCTGTTCTCCAAGCCCTCTGGTTCCTAATGACCATTCAAAAGTCCTTACTGAGGAAAAACTCCTCATCAGGTAAAAGCAAGGCTTTCCTAAGGAAAATGCCAGGCTTTCTGGGCATCATGATTTGGTACCCTTTGTTGTTGAATTTCTTTCTTCTATGCACCTTCCTTGGAAAAGAACTACAGTACAAAATGAAATTTTAAAGACACTTGCATGTGAATGGCATGCAACAAACAGTCTTCTTTCAGTATTCCTGGTTGTTGCTTTTTTCTCTCTCAGCACAGTGTTGATAGAATTTACATGACAGTTAAACTCCTCCTTCAAGCGAATTGAGCCATGAATCATAATTCGCCAGCCTTTCATTCCAACCATCACATGCCTTCACTTCAAAAGTCAACTAGGAACAAGCATACTGCAGCCCAGCTCTGAACCCCTTACCAGCAAAGATCTGCAGACCACAGGAGATGAGTAAGTTCTTTGTAGCTACTGTGTTAAACCTGTCATCACTGATCCAGCTTCTTCCAGTGGTCTGGAAATGAAGTGAGGACTCAAACCACCATACCCATCTTTCATAGGAGATAGGGTTATTTCTGTGGCAGAGGCTCAGCACATTAAGTAGTCAGAGGAGGGATGCTGCTGTGCAACAGAGAGGAGCACTTATGGAATTGTATCCTCTCAGTGAAGTTCATTAGGATTTTACCATGAAAACAGTCAGAAAAAAATATTTTCTGGTATTTTAGGTAAATGATCCTACAGGGTTTGTTATATTCATTAAGACCTGCATAAATTTCCATAGCTCTAATGGTCAGTCTTCAGTGCCTCAGAAGAAGGTGAACTCCCTGGCCATCCCTAAGACAAAGTATGAAACAACCCCCAAACTTGCCATGGAAGCCATGAAGTTCAGTGCCAGAATTGTGATTTCCAGATCACATCAGGTCATAGCTTGACAGCAGTTGTTCCCATGTGGTAGGCAACATCTCTATTTGACTCTGAAGAACATGTCTACATAGATCATTCAAGGTAACATCTGTCAGCTTTAGGAGATACTGGACGCTTGAAACTCTCCCTGGTGTCAGTGGGTGCTGAAGTCACTCAGCTACAAGTTTGATTCCTCTGGGAGGGCATTTGGCTGAAAATCCTTTCTAATGCCACTTAAAAAAAATACATATGTGCTTTTTCAGCTCCTAAATCTTTTTCCAGTAGCTCCCCATCTTCAATCCATGCCTTTATTCTTTGTTTGTCTGCTTTTAAATAACTACGAAAAAGTACCAATTTTACTAAAAGAATGCATTTTCATATAACTGAGTGAAGGTATATGCTATACAAATGTAATTTAATCTTTCCTTGGAAATGATTGTGGAATTTTACCACAGATTGTGGTGGATTTGTCACACACACTCAATTAGATAGATGTGTGGAGTCTTGGCAAAAATGAAGGCTCTGTACAAGACAAGGATAAGCCCTGTGTTTGGGATGTAGTCCCTTGAGTCTGAATGACACTCCTGTCCATTTCTGACCTGGTGACAGCGTAAGGAATTTACGAAGACCCTATGCTTTGGTGAGATTCAGTCCATCTCCCGCTTCATTAATGCACAGGATGAGAATACACACTACATTAAGATCTGTTTATGTGCTTCCCAGACCTATTGAACCTATTTAATTTTGCTCTCCCAGGAATGTGCTCTCAGTCAACATGCACTTTCACCTGCTAGATACAAACCAGAGTTCTAGTAAGACATATCCAGAGAGAAGACTTGGGGGCTGTTCTTCCCAGGCTCCAAACTTAGAAAAATGTAAAGGAAGAAGCGAGGATTTTCAGAAATACACAAAATCTTGAAATGAGGGAAGCAAGCATAAGATTAGGAAATGGAGGAAAATGACTTAAATATCTCCAGATCTCTATGCTCCAAAACCTAGAGGTGATTAACTAGGCTGGGGATTGTCCCATTACTAGGCTCTACTCCAACAAGTCAATGCTATAGAGGTCTTGCTCATGTATCTCCTAGTGGAGTAAGAAATAATTATAGTCAGAACACCAACCCCTTCTTGAACACTCCGTAGTATGCGGTATCATTCCACCAAACCATGCTATAGCAGTATGCCACTGCTATTTGTATTTTTACACAGCATTTCACAATCTACACTAAGATAGTATCTCCCTGAGGGCAATATGTGGAGCACAATGGTGGGAATAGAGGGACTGCCTGTTCCTCTATAGTTTGCGATACAACTTTGGCAAGGACCAGAAATTCAGGCTCTAGGTTTCACTTAGGATGCAATAGGAATTAAAATGAATAAGACCCTTGGAAGTTCACTTTGTGTAGTCACGTATATCTAAAGATGATCCTATTTGCTTTGTTTTTTGTTTACACAACACTTTTATCTGCTATAACTGGAGGGTTTTGCTGCACAAAACATAAAACTTAAAGACTGCAACAACAGATATTGAAAATGCTATGATTTAAGCAACCCCATCTGACTGAAAAATGCATCTCTCTCTCTCTCCTGCATGATACAGGAATTAAGGATGTAAGAATCCAGCCCAGGAGCCAAAACCAGGTTCTTGCCATAACCAAAGAACTGTGGTCCTAACATAGCAAACTCCCATTAACCTCAGACAGAATTTTATCTGAGTGAGATCTGAATACAACCTAAGAATACTGCAGGCTTTAGCTCCATGTGCACAAGGGGGCAAGATCATTGTTTTCATGTAGGCATGACTGAGTTGTGCTTCAGAAGCACAGCTCATTATATTCATTCAGAAACACTGACCTTTCAGACCTATGAAGCTTGCATTCTAGTAAACATTTCATTCACCAAGGAGGAAAACACAAGCCAAGTAATTCATTTGGGGGGGGGGGAATCAACAAAAAAGAAAGAACCCCCCCCAAACAATGTTGTATTTTTTCATATAATCACTAGAAGAATCATTTTTAGTGTTTCCCATGTAATTACTGCCAGACCTGTTTAGCAAATGTGAAATACTCATTAGCAATTACTTAACCATACATATATTAAAGCTTAATTAGTAAATAAATTAAGCATATAATTAATTGCTTTAATCAGTAGGCTTTTAATATTGTAATTATCACTTGATACATTAAGGGCATGTTAGGAATACTTTTCTCCAAAAAATACATTGTTAATTAATCATTAAAACTTATCTTGCTACATGCTCATTAATGATTTATTACAGATGCTGGGCCAAATTCTTTTCTCAATTACAGCAGAGCTAACTCCGTTGAAACCAATAGAGCTTCACTTGCATAAATTAAAGGAGAATTTTTATCCTGTTGCTTAAATGTAAAGTGTTTGTCAAAGCATACCACTATAGATGGAAATCTGTAGTGCCTTGCTCACTTTAAACCAGTAGGGGCAAACTGCCTTTTGTTTTACACTCTTTTGCTAGGATAGCATTGTCCTTCTGCAGCCTGAGCTCAAAGACAGCAAGTCGGGCTTGCTTCATTTCTAGCCCTGTCTCTCCTCTGAATTCCAGGTCAGTATGTGGACAAGATATTTGCCCAGATGCTCTCTAAAGAGACAAGTGATTAATTCCAGAGACCAAGTCACCCTTTCCCCCCCCAATATGAACATCTAAAAGGAGCCTAGAGAATCAGGCTCTCAGGGTGTTAATTTGAAAGGTGACTATCAGACTCAGAGGTCAAAGGACACTTAATGAAATCCAAACACAAACTCTCGTTACATTTTTCTTATCCTGGATATGGCTTTTCTGTCTGGACTGTGTAATCTCCTCAGGAAGGGAATTTTTCTCTTGAAATTTTGTATATATGTGAGGAATCTGCCATAATGGGCCAAATGGGCCTTAGTTAAGCTTTCTTGAGGGAGCAAGAGTAATGATATTATTTGCAAAAGGTCGTCATACATAAACAGCCATACTATGAACTGTTGCAGAGAAGGCAGGATGAGGAGGAGGAAGGAGCAACTAATTTTTGAGCATAGGTATAGAGCATAGATGCAGAAGCCTTTGAAATGTTGACGTGTAGCCATCTATGGGTTTCTCTTCAAAATACCAGTGGGATTCTCCCAGGCACAGCCTATTTGCACAGATGCGAAGTCTTGGTTGTATAAATGTAAATGTAGAGTAAATTAAGAAACTGAGATTTAATGACAATGAACTTTGGAATCTGGATGTGGCATATGCAGTATACCATCTGCATAGGTACTTACCTCCACCGAGGTCTCAAAGCTTGATGAAAGCAGCCGTTCTTTTACTTTGATGAAAGGAATACCTGTTTTTAGAAAGTGAAACTTAAACAGAATTTAGTACTTGCTAGGAGGTACTGTATAGGGCCAGCCCAAGATTTGTATTGAAAACCAGATATTCTCAATTTATTCCTATGTTTTGGGAGAGATCCCAATACAGCATTCAGAAGAACATATTAAAATCTTCATTTCTTCACTGAGATAGCAAAGAAATTAACACACTAATGCATAATTGCACATTTTTAATCGCAGTCTTTAAGTGACTGTTCCAGACAGAAAACAGAAAGAAAATATTTAATTTTAGATATGTTAGGATTAAGCAGACCTTTCTTCATAATAATTTACAGCAGAGTGCTTCAGTGCTTTAACACACTATGTATGAACTATTAGGACTGTGGGATGAATAAAAGAAAAACTCTACCTTAGAATCATCTGTGAGTTCTGAAACCTTGATCAGTCCTAAGAAAAATGTCACCAAAGGAAAGAAAAGTGACTTGGAAGAAGAACAGATTATGGAAGCAACCTTCAGGACTCCCATTATACTGGATCCATCTATTATACTAACAGCTACTATACTCTTGTAGACTTACTATATTACTCTAAAAATTTGTGCTGTGGTGAACATTTCCCAAGCGGAAAAGACTATGAGCATAGTGAATCTTGCTTACATCCCCTTCCTTAAATTAGAGGCCAGATCTAAACCAGGTTTATACATCTGCTAAGGGAATTCTAGGGCAGACAGTGCTCACAGGGCTTTTGGCAATGGAACTTGTGTTATGCAAGGGATGAAGTAAACGCTTCTCACTTGTATGATGCTCTCCATAGGTTTTGGAGAGTTAAGCTCAAATGGCAAAATGGCTAAAGTTTCCCAGGTCCCCCACCATAATGGGGAAATCTCAAAGTCAGAAAGGAAACTCTCTTGAGTTTCCTTGCATTAATCCTTTAAACAAAAACTAAGGATAGGTGTGTGATGAAAAAAAGTTTATAAACAATTCTGGTGTACAGTTAAGATTAAAACATATGAGATCCTTGTTGGTAAAGAATTCCATTCTTTGCACTTCCAATGAATTAGTCCTGTAACAACTTCTTCTTTACAAAATCATAATGTTTTTTATTATCCTGTAGGGATCATTATTCCTATATGTGGAGTGTAGGCAGTGGCAACTTTGCAGAACATGTGTAGGGAGAAATGGTTCACTTACTTTCAAATTTATGTTAAAAGATACTTGATTTTGACAGAAGCAGAAGCTTTATTAAAGCTTTTTTTATTTTTAAATTATACAATATTGACATAGTAAAGAAGACAATATAGGCACAAGTCCTTTGGTACTATAAGCTATGTGCTCATGTGCTTCACTATCATTATTCAAGGGTATTCTAATGATGTTGAGAAAACACTCCTGTAAGAAATTGAACTGGACTGTTCCGATAGTATTTTGTCATACTGATTATGAGTCTGATTTACTATATGTATTCACTGTATATATTCACTGAGTATGATTCACTGTAGAAATCATTCTTCCTAACAGCAAAATAAATGTGATGGAAAAGTGCTGGTAATCTCCTTAAAAACAAAGCAAATAAACAGTATTGGCTTATTTCTTGACAGATAAAGATGGTAATTATATTCTTGTTATAATCTACAATTTTTTATTAAATTCATGTCCATTTCATGAGGAAAGACTACATTGGTTTAAATGAATTTAGCTAAACTGATTACGATTCGTAATATAAACTTGTTTAAGCTAGATTCATACATATTCAAATATGCATGAATGTATTTATTAGTTCAACTTAAAGCAGTAAATTACCATCAACCAAAATCAAAGTGGGCAAGAATTAAATCAGTGTAAAATGGTCCAGATTATAGATGCACTTCAATTAAATTTTATGACATAAAGTAATTTCAGTTAAGCAAATGCAGGGTTTTTTCAAAGCTCAAAAGGTCTACAGAGATACCTAAATAAATCAATATTTTTTGAGTTGTTGTATATGTTATAATTTACATGGAAAAAACAGCTACCTAGACTGTCTTTCACAATTAGGATGGTTTAACGATGTCTGCTTTGGGTAGAAAAAGCAATATACTGGAATAGTGGACTCAATTTCTTCTTTTCCTGATTATTCCAGCAAAGCTAAGGTAAAGATTGCTAGCTGCTATAGTTATGAAATTCCCTGTGTGTGTGTAGTACAAATACAGCTGAGTAAAGTCCAAGCTTGAAGATTTCAGCCATTTTGTTGTCGTAATCTACAGTCTGGTCTTCCTCACTTGGGCATCTAGTTTGCATCTACATTTAACAGCCTATTGAAGCAGACCTCCCAAAGGAAGCACCAAAACTTTTCACACAGGCACTGGAGACGTGTGCCTTTGAGCATCTCCAGAGGGAAAGCCTCCCTTCCTAACTTGTGTACCTAAACTCAGCTAGATGGGGCTTCTCAGTAGGCTTTCAAAGGCACGTCACTCTCCCCCTGAGCTATATCTGGGATTTGAGCACTTACGTCAGAGTGCTGCTGCTCTGCCTGCCTAACACTGAGGTACAAGTCAGGTACCTGGGGTGGGGGGAGGGTGGCAAAGGGCAGCTCCCAGCAATGCCGGCTGCAGTTTTCACGCTTTGTCTTCAAGCTGCTGCTTGAAGAGTTTACTTTTGTTCCTCACCTTGACATTCCTTAATCAAAAAGACTTGTCCTAGAGTAAAGGTATGTGTTTCTTTCTGGCTCAGATGGAAATACTACTATGTGTGCTGTTATAACAAGGATCCCAGGTGGACCTCAGTTTATCTCAGATGTGCTACAAGGGCACTGAAACTTCCAAAGTGTGCTGGGGGGAAATTTCAGAGTCTGATTCAGGTCAGGATTTGAAGTAAAATAATTTTTTATTAATAATTGCCGCTTCTATACGTTTATGGATGCCACCAGTGGAGGTAATAAGAAAAACAACTATAAACTTATAAAAAGAAGCATTTTATTCCTGCCCTTGTCACCACACGCACTGGAAAGGAACTATATTGGCTCTTTTTTAGCTAGTAATGTCTAATGCAGGAAGACAGGAATAAGCAGAGTAGAAAGCACCTGTCAGCTCTATTTCCCACTCTCCTTGATTAGCATGAAACATTAATAGGGCTCTCAGAAATTCTGGTCTGAAATGGGCTTTGCTTGAAAACGTGTCTGCCTTTACTGCACAAAAACCGCTGTCATTAAAAAGGGGCAGATAACTAAAGAAGACTCTTTCTTGAAATTTATACCATTTTTTCATACAATGACAAATTATTTTAATAATAGGAATCGCACACTCTGCCATTTGTATAATGTTTCCCATAAAATTCTCCCATTAAATTTGCACCTCTACTTGACTCATATCTTTTTAAAAAAATGACACACACAAAATGATACATCACGCATTCTTACAAAGAATTGGAAGTGAACATACTGTAATGGGTTAACATACGTTTTAATAAAATTTTCATTGTTGCACATTTCACTTTTCAGTACTGAGAGCCAGGGCTGTACCAGTAACCCCAGGCAATGCCTAAGGATAAAACAAATCATATGGTAGTGAACTATTTTCACCTATTTATCCTTCTACTGAAAATATATTCATAAATACAAAATGAAGCTGAGATATGTAGCCAGTATCATTGTACATAACAAAGATATTCCCTAGTATTTGTATTCTTTTATTTTGTAATAATATACATTCTGCATTTCTAAGGTGCTTCAGCTTTTGTTTTTAATCTTTACATACCTTGTAAGCCACAAAACCATTTTAATTTTTGTCTCCTCAAAGTGGTCAGTATCAAATATTTGAATCTATATAGTGAAATGAAATCCTATTGCACAACCTATTATTGAACATGAACTGTGAGCCAAAAATGTATGCAGGTCTATTTATCTAGCAGCTGGAGTTTTCTGAAGAAGAAACTTTTGATTTGTGGCATATGTAGATTTATCTACATGTAGACAATCTGTTTTAAAATATCTGTGTCATCAAAAATGTTCCTGTGCACATCAGCTTATTAACTGCTTGCTAGACAAGATTATCTAAGAGAATAAAAACAGAAAAAAAAAATATTTCCCTGAATATTCACTTTACTACAGAGGTAACCATACAAGTTAAAAATATTAGGCTTTGCTTCTTCATTACTGTGTAGGAATTCAGGAATAAGAATTATATTTTATTATCACAAAGTAAAATGATGTGGTAACAATAAATAAAGTTAATTCGAGTTGCACTTATATTCTAATTTTTATGATTTCTTGTCTTGTTGCCTTTCATCAGAAATTTAAAGGTGAAATCAGAAAGACAGATGTGAATAAAAAAGAAGGTGGTGTAGTTACTCTTTTTTGTTTAAACAAATTTCAATCTTTCAAATTTTAAAATATCAGGATCTTTTTTCCTTGTTTTCTCCCCTCTCTTCCCAAGTTTGATTCCACTAAAAGTGTTTCAGCTTGTTTCTGAATATAT
>WEIV01018793.1:20852-42824 GCA_013390005.1 Calyptomena viridis | reverse complement strand
ATCATGAAAATATCCACATTTTGTAGTAAACTTTCTGAATAACACAGACCGTTTTCCACAAATAAAGTCAGTGTCCCCAAAGCCAGTTTTCACAAGTGCAAAACACTTCCAGATCCATTTCAAGCATTTTTAAAGATTACAGTGGGATAGTTTGCTATTCTAAAACACATTTCAAAGAAATTTCATCCTAATTAAATAAAACAAAATATTCCATGATCTCGGTTTCAGCCATATTCTACTGTTTAAGTATTTTGAAAATATAAAAAAAAAACAATTAAAGCTGCAAATATCTGAAGTCTTTAGGCTACTATTTTTCACAGCCAGGGACAAGAGAGAGAATAATTTGTCATTGTCATGGCTGCCCTGGAGCTTTTGTAGGAAGCCATGCTAAGTTCTTGACTTAGTGGAGATCGATAATTGTTTATAATTATTCTGTGCAATATTCCTGATAGTTGAAAATATTCAGATAAAAAAAAAACCTTTGTAAAACAGAAGACAATGAAAATAATTCAAACAAAAGCAGAACTACCTGTTCCAAATGTAGCTGGCAGAAATACTTTGACCTGGTAGCAACAGGAAGTATAGAACATCAAGAGCTGTCTTACAATTAAATATTTAGAATGATAAATGAAATCCCATAATAAACACTTAGCATCCAGGTAGAAAATTACTAAGATAACCACCTTTTCCCATTTGTGGTTTTTTGAAAGAAGTTCAGCTTCATCTTCAATGTAAGACAAAACTAATTTTTTATATAATTCGTTATCCATTGACAAAGAGGTTGGTTGTAGCAGGAATAAGTGTGACCCATATCCTTCAGAATTCCTTGAACTCCTTGCTTTTTTATCCAGAATACAACAGAATAACCTTCCAAACAGAAGAATACAAGCACTACTGTTACAATATGACTGATTCAGGATCTATTCCAAATGAAAGGATTGTCATGAAAGTACATGTTTTCTCTGAGTAAACATCACACTATCACAGTAACACAAATATTTTTCTTTTCCCACTTCTTCAGTAGGAGCTGTGAAATCAAAGACGATTTAATCCCTTGTTTTATCATTCTAAGGCCACTCAAATCATTGATTTATAATCAGTGTTAATTGTACCAGTTAACATTATATCATATATCAAGCTACTTGCCTGAAAGGACTTAGTGAATTCCTAGTATTCTGTTTTCTCAGCTGGCTGATAATTTGCAATGAAATACTACTTCACTTTACATTATTGTACCTAAAGATTTTAATGCAATTTATAGAAAACTGTATTCCACATGACAGGAGCTTTGGATCAAATGAAACTGAAGTAAGTGTAATTGCTCAATTCAGTTTTGTGGTCCTGGTGCTATTTCTTTTGCAAAGTAAGCAAACACAAAAGGAAGTTACTATTTTTATATTTCAGTAATGTTCTCTTCATGATAGTGTGCCTGCTACATCTGGCAGGTGACCTAAGAAGTTTTACTATACCAGTAGGTACTTTTCTAAAATTAGAGGCAAAATAAATCACATCTTGTAAAACTCACAGTCAGATAATCCCTTGTACAGCCAGCTGCCCTTCATGCAAGGCAGTGGTAGATACTGTCAACTCTTGAACACCCTGCTTCTTTTCTCCTGCACAATTGATTTATTTTCCATCATCCCTTCACTCCTAGGTAACTTCTGTGCAAATCAAACTAAATTAATCTCGGTTACCAAGTTCCAGCTCTTGAACTATTTTGTTACATCATCATACTGATACTTTGGCAGGAAAAAATTAAATAGAATAAGCCGTTTGTTTGCCATTGATAGTTACTACTTAATGTAATACATTACTATTTTGTGCAAGACACAGCCTGATGATAAAAGAACAAGAAAAAAATCCTTTGTTTTGTTATGTTTGATCTTCCACTCAAACTGAATTTAATTTGAAAGTATAATAAGCCAACAGAAAATATTTTTCCCTAATTGAGATGTACCATCTGCTGCAGTAATCAGCAAAACACATCTCAACTCATTTGGATGTTTGATGCACTGCTTTTGTACAACTGACAACAGGAAATATGATCATGATTAGAATACAAAGTAATTTTTTGTCCTAGCAGTATTTGTTTTACACTTGCACTCAGTGGAGCCGCTTCTGTTAAAGCTAGCTGGTCCTCCTATTCTCCTACCCCAAGTAAGTTTTATAGGTATTGCATCCTCAGAGACTCTAATATAGTGATTTCATCTCCTAACCACTGAAAAAAAAATGAATTTAAATGCATTTTAGACTGGGAATTATCTGAAAGCAGTTATTTTTCACAAATAATTTTCACATAGATTACCTCCTCTTACAGAATGTGCCATTCTAAATTACACCTTTGTAGTTTGAATTTTTTTCCTTTTTTTTTTTAATTCAAATGCTGTGATTAAGTAAAATATTTAAAAAGTGGAAGTGAATTTGATAGTTTGAAACAGGACTCATTCCACATACCAAACCAAATGTGGTTCAAACACACAAGTTTGAGTTCCATGTTATTGTAGCTTATATTAGTCTGTCAATATTGATCAAGGCTTGAGAGTATTTTTGCCCATGTGGAGCACAGAACTTCTTCCAGAAAGATGGTCTGCACTCTGCTAAACATATTAGTTGAAAGAGAAGTAAGTTTACAGAACAAGCTGCATCTAAGACAGGGACTTCTCTACCAGAGAATCATTTTAAAACTTGAGGCAAAACAACTGAAAGAATGACTTTAAATAGAGTATTTTGAAGTAATTGTACACAATTGTACATACATCTTCCCTTGTAGGAGGATCAACCTGCAGTGAATCAATGACATTTTGTCTTAATCTCCTCGTATACCTCTTATGAGAAAATGACTCCGTGTTGTCGGACAAGGATAAGACAGATATTTAAATGTGATACAAAGAAAGTTTTCTCTTTGTTGCCTGCATGAACTGTACATTAAAAAGTCTTCCCTTCATCTTAAACAATCCAGAATCACTGACAATTGAGACAATCAATAGGCATTTTCTGTTTTATAAAACAGCTATAAAGCTTAAGGCTACTTGCTCTGGGAAATAGACATTTTAGCTCAATTAAGTAATTTATTTATCTGAACTAGTTTGAACGTAAAGTTCTTATTTTGAGTATACTTTTACTTTATGTGAGATTGTTCCAGATTTATATTGAAAAACATTTTGGTTTTGTAAAGTTAGTTTTCATGTTCTAGGCATGAAAGAGGGACCAAAGGCTGGCACTGCTTCTAAGGTTGGAAAATGGACGAAATACTGGTTTTGAAGCATTGGAAAAGCTGTATAATGACAAAATTTCTGCTTTATTCTTCTATAGCAAAAGATAATCAAGAGAAAGTTAAAAAGTTATGCACACATTTCTGTTTTCTCATGTTTTAGAACCTGTGCAATGAAAATAGGACTTCAGAGCTCTGGTCCCTTAAGTTCTCACTTCCCTTCTTCTCTGCCAAACCCCAGTGTTTTTTTGTACATAAATTATCAAAATTATAATAGGTTGTTTTCATTTCATTTTAATTAAGAAATATATGTGGAAAAGATTAATAAGACTTCAGGAAGAAGTAAGATGCTGTGAGGTGACTTGGACACAAGGGCTCATCTAGTCTTCTTATATCTTCCAGTAATAATAATTCTCAGTACTGTGCTTTTCCACCTCAGATCTCCAACCTGATGGAAAGATTCTATCTATTTTAGATGTAATAAATGTACTAAAAGCAGAGCAGTTAAATAGCAGCAAGGCTCAAGAGAGACTCAAGTGGTCTTCTTGTCCCACTGAGTAATCCATCAAATTATTCCAATTCATATTAATCAAATATAGTTAGTTGCTAAGATAACAAGTATTATAAGTCATTGGTCAGTTCATAAGTTTCTGAGGTTTTGCATGTTAACTGACAGCACTGTTGTAAAGTTCAACACTCACCAAGACACTTTGTTTCAGTTCCATTTTAGAGTTTTGTTTGTAGCAATATATTTCCTCTTTTCAATCTTGCAGTGAGGATGTACTAAAATTTCGAATTTCTGTAAATTGTCTCCTCTACTTTTCTAGCTATTATTTAGCTGTGAATATCCAGTATTTTTACTGATTTTTGGAAAGTGCTAATATTTTCTATTGAACTCAAGACCAAATCCTTAATTTCAGAAACACAATGGCTAAAATAATTAAAGTTTGCTATAGTTTAGTATTTTTAATCTGTTTGAAAAAAAAAAAGAAATTAATCCCAAATTTTGGGAGTTTTTCACAAACCCCAAGTTCCAACAGAAACAAAGGCATACAAATAAACCTGTATCAGAAGGAAATTCTTTGTTTCTCAAATTTCTATTGCAATTGAAAGAAAGCAAAGATACTTCCTTTTAACTACCGATTTATACGGAAATTAACAAAAAGGGAAATTTTAATTATAGAACACATATCTGATATTTGGACCCATGTGTCTTTCCGACAGTGAAACTATTAGTGTGTTGGCTGTGCATAAATCTTTGCACATTGTCATCATATGAGATATTTGATTTTCCTTAAAACAAGGCTAATAATTTCCTCCCACCACTGAGGTAATTCTTTCAGAGAGAATGAGCTTAATCTTCCTAGTTATGCAGCTCAAAATGTCCATAGATTATGAATATATTTCTCTAACACTTTTTGTTCTGCTGTTCTCAGTTTGGATTCTTTCAAATTTTAACTATGGGAAGAAAAGACTTAAATGAGTGTTTTGTCAGAACTTACATGTTGTACAAGCCTCTCATAGAAAAAAGCACATTTTCTTTCTCAGATTCTGAGTCAGTAAGGCTGGGTGAAGGAAGAGTCAGAAGGGAAAGAGAGGGATACAATAACAATGTCTCATGCACAGGAATCAGCTTCAACTTTAAAATTTCCTGTGGAAGAATGGAAATCTAACCATACAACAAACAATGTCCCAGAAAGTAAGGTCTATTCTCGTATGGGTTATATCAGTTTAAGTAACGGATGTTAGTTACACCATACAAAAACATCACATCTTCCATAGTTTTCTTATTAATCTTTGCATATAAGAAACTAATAAATTCACTATCTTTGCAATATGTTGAACTCCCAGCTGTCTCCCCAGATAATGTGTGAATACAAGTTATGCAAGAGTCATTGTCACCCACATGGAGGTGAGTGCTAGCCTTATTTTCAACATTTCAGGGTCCTAACTTGAGGCCTATTAGCAAGAAGGCAGTCTGCTTTATTTTTTGAGAAGCTGTTCACTGTGATTTATGGCCTTGTATTAGCCTCCTCATCTTGAGATATTAGACAATCATACTTTGTCATGGACAATCTGAGGTGGAGAAAACATACAGCATCCATCTTCTCTTGCCATTCAGGACACTTCTTTTCATCTATTGTTTTTTCCTCTGGCATATCATTTCCTTGTAATCAATTTAAATTGAAAACTTTAATGACCTTCCCTGAGCACTACACAGCCTTTTTACCTACTCAGAGGGTTTTTTTGAAAAGAAATTAAAACCCCAAAGCTTTTTAGAGTTTGCAGCATTTTCCCTACAAAAAAGCACACAAGTCCCACTGGTGATTATCAAAGGATCTTAGCTAATTATCAATTAGGCAGATCTGTTTGACTCTGTGTAAATATTGCCACATTTTAAGTTATTGCTGTGGTTTAACCCCAGCTGGCAACTAAGTACCACGTAGCCACTCACTCACTCCCCCTTTTCCACCCCGTGGAATGGGGAGTAAAATTGGAAAAAGGTAAAACCTGTGAGCTGAGGTAATTGAAATAAAGTAAAATGTAATAATAATAATTGTATTGTGAAGGAGAGACCGGGAGGAATAAAACCCAAGAAAGACAAGTGATGAATAAAATTGGTCACCACCTGCTGGGTGATGACCAGTCCTTCCCCAAGTATTGATCGGCACCTCCTGGCCAATTTCTCCAGTTTATATACTGAAAAATGACACTCTATGGCATGGAATATTCCTTTGGACAGTTCAGGTCAGCTGTCCTGGCTGTGCTCCCTCCCAGTCTTTGTGGTCCTCCACATTGGCAGAGCATAGGAAACTGAAAAGCCCTTGACTCAGGATAAGCACTGCATAGCAACAATTAAAATATCAGTGTATTATCAACATTATTCTCATAGTTCGAAACACAGCACTGTACCAGCTATTTGGAAGAAAATTAACCCTGTCCCAGTGTTGTGGTTTTAAGTAGCCAGAGTTTTTTATTAGCTGGGGGGGGGCTAGGAGAGAGGCTTCTTTAAGAAGCTGCTGGAGTTTTTCTCTGCTCTAAGCTAGCCAAGGTCAGGCAACAACGTCTCTGTGATAACATATTTAAGAAGGAGTAGAAAAAAANCTAAGAAGCAGTTTGCAACAGACTGTTTCCGTGGAGAAGACCCCACGAGGAAAAGCTGAGGTGGGACTCTTGCTCTTCTGAACAGCAGCAAAGAAAACCTCTGATTGTAAATCCCCCCCACACACCTGCCTTCCCGAGCTGTTGGGGGAAGGTGAAGGACCTTAAAAGGGAGGGGTGGGGGGAGAAAGGTGTCTGTAACAACTATCAAACTGCTCACCCTTAAACTCTTAAGCTCTGATTTTAGTAGTAGTAGTAGTAGTTGTAGTAGTAGTAAACTCTTAACATTCTAAGTTAGAGCCTGTTTTGCTTGTGTGAAGTAGTTAATAAACAGTTGCTTGTAATCCTTATCACAAAAGTCGAGGGGGTTTTTTCCTTCTCTGAGAAATTTTAGATCTATGTGTGGGCTCTCAGCTTTTAGCCAGAGTCAAACCATGACACCCAGCCAAAACTAGGACTGTTTCCACCCCTTGTTGCATATCATTTATGTCATGCCTAGTCCCATACTTTCTAATACAGTTAACCATCATCACTCTTCTTGGTCTTGATATACACACATATATATACAGGTACCATTCCCTGAGTCTATGCATCATTCCTGTAAAAGACTATTGAATTAATTTAGCCCATGATTTTGGGTTCCACCTATCGTAATAGTCTTTCAGGGCAGAAAGATTGGTGTGTGTTATTGGGTTGCTGCACGATGAAACCAGCTCTGGTTCCATCACTGCTGCACTTGTCCAGTTCTTTCTTCATTAATACGAGTGGTTTTTACTATAATATCCTTGATATGGCATATAGTCACCATAGAAGTGATTATATACAATGTTACATAGCAATTATCAGCATACAATCAATTTCATTAGCTACTCTCACCTAAAATCAAATCCCCTTGAGGTGCTCATCAGAGTTCCCCATCTCCATCCAAACTAACAAGCAACTATGTGCAGAATACATGCAGAATGAAAACAAATACTGACATTTAGAACGATGGTATCACAAAGCAAATGTGTGCAGAGTTTGCTGCAGGTCATTTAAAATGATAAACCAAAAGGTCACAGAGGACATAATAATTGATCTTTACCATTGCCTTTCTGAAGGATGTATCACCTGAGGACACCCACGAAATTGCTCAACGGCAGTAGTGGAGTCACAGAAATGAAGACTCAATGAAAAAGTGATGATGGAATACAGAAGCATAAAGACATTATGGCTTTTTTTTATGGAACCCTGGAAACAAAAGAGTGTGGCTTTGCTCTGTGGAGGAGAGATGGACATAGCTTAATATTTTGTGTCTTTACACTTAAAGTACAAGAGGCCTTTCACTAGGAAGCTCAACATATTCCTTCATACTAGGAGAATAGGAGGCAAAAAATCTGGTATTTGTTGATAAAAAAAAAAATATAAAAAACTCTCACAACCATAAAAGCAGACACTTCTTGCCAATTACTTTTTTTGTCCTTCCAGCCCCAAATGAGAAAAAAACAAACAAACAAAAAAAACTGTTACAGAGACAGTCTCTGAATCAAGTGCTTTATGATGAAAGGCTTCCCCCCACAGTGGTAGGAAAACTGTGCTGGGCTGCTTGCCTTGAGGAAGCACATCTGATTGAACTGAGGACTCCCATCGCCGTGCGAGTGTCCTAATACCAAGCTATCAACAACTCCAAAGTGCCCTCCTTTATTTTCCTCAAAAATTTCTTTGTTGATAACTCAGAAACCTCTCCAATAGTATCAGAATAAATGTATGAGTTTTTCCAGAAATTTACATTTTGAGCAATCTTAACCATATTAACTCTTGCATGTGATCAGGATTTAGGTTCTCACATCTGAAATATCTAAGTTGAACTCAGAGCAAATGAGGGAAATAATACTGAGCATGTAAGTGTTCTAGAAAGTCAAGTGCCATTGACTCAGAAAATCTGGTCATTTGGAACCTAAAGTCTGAGTGAAATATCCATAGGATTTAAGTCTCAATGCACCATTGATACTTGAGAAATTACACTTCTGACTCTTTTGCACTTAGTTTTGCCAGTTATACCGAACAGCATAGAATCATGTAACACATCTTAAAGCTTGTTAAGCAACAAGACATGAAGTTGCCAAATCCACTTTAAAGACAAAAAAAAAAGCTAAAGCAAAAGAGCATTAAAACTTGACCAGCGGATTGATAAGTCTTCTATTTGCATTGTTGTTTTGGGTTATGACATACATGTAATAAATGCCTTGGTGAAATGATTAAACCAGAAAAAATTGTCGCAATTCTATGAATACATTATTTTTGAAAACAAGGCTAAAATTCCTGATCTCTCTAGTCATTTTGAGACTGCTATTTTTCATCAGCCAAAAGGTGCCATGTAAATTGTGCCATTATAGATATCCTTACGTCACCATAAATTTTTCTGCAGGCAGAGACAGATAAAAAGATTACTTTTGAGATATGCTCTTCTGTTTGCAGTAAATCATTCTCATTGAAGTCTCGGATACAGAAATAGCCTTTCTCTTGTCCTGTGTGTTAACCCTTTGAACTTGTTTAAAATGTCTTTATATCAAGAAGCCTTGAGACGGCTGTCTTGCTGAAATCAGATAGTTAGAGAGCTGGGCAATTTGAGACGAGGAAGGGTGGATAATGTGTTTACATGAAACAGTCCCTGGAATGATGAACATGGTTATGAATCCAAGTTAAAAAAACAAAAAAACCCCAAAAACTAACAAAACAACAACAAAACAGTCTACATTTTGTAGTTGAAAAACCTTAAAAATAATTATAACATTGAAATAATAAACTTCAAACATTTCGATGATTCATTTTGCTTCAGATAACTTGAAAACCCGGTTGCTGGGTATCTTTGTAGTCCCAAAATAAAATACATCCTGGCTCAAGTGAAATAGTTCATCAGTCAAAGAGTGAACAAAAGAAAAAAAAAAAGAGGGGGGAAAAAAATCTATTCATTCTGGTTTTATGTTAGTGACATACCTGAAATATTCGGCTGCCAGTAGGAAGAAGATCAGACACCAAAACTGCCTAGGGAACAGCAATGGTCAGGAGGGATGCTGTCCTGGACTGGAATACAGTGTCTGCCAATTAGAAAAAACACAGCAAACATTATCAGAAAAATACAGTTGAAGAGGTCCATCTGGACCCTTCATAATGCCTTCACATATACATCAATATTTAAAACACTGTCTTCTTCCATGTGAATCAGCAGGAAAATCTGTTTTAGCCAGCCTGAGAAAGCAGTAATTAAAATCTGTTATCCACATCCTATCACTTTCACTTCAGGGATTTCTTTTCCTTTCACTCTCCGCAAAACTAACCATCACACAAGGTTTAGTCTTTATGATTTAACACTGCAGGGAGCTAAGAGCAGACTGTTGTCAATATTATCACAGAATCAGAGACTGGTTGGGGTTGGAAGGGACATCTGGAGGTCATCTAATCCAAGTCCCCTGTTAAAGCAGGATCACCTAGAACAAGTTGCACAGGATCAAATCCAGGCAGATTTTTAATATCTCCAGAGAAGAACACTTCACAACCTCTCTGGGCAGCCCTTTCCAGTGCTCTGTCACTCTCAAAGTAAAGAAGTTTTTCCACTTATTCAGATAGAATTTCCCATGTTTCCATTTGTGGCCATTGCCCCTTGTCCAGTCACTTGGTTCCACTGAAAAGTGTCTGTCACCATCTTCTGGATGACCACCCTTGAGACAATAACATGCTACGGCTGCAGTTAGGTCAGGGCTTTAAGTATGGGTTGAGGATGTAGTTAAATCATTCCATGTTGGGACAGTTTCAAGTTTTTGTATACACAGGTACACAGTGCAGTACTCAGAGTTATGGAATGGATGGAAACCTGTCGTAGCTCCATTGTCTCTCACTATCAACTTGGCTCCATAAGGCTGCCAAAGAAATTAAGGACACATCATATTGATAATTCACTTAGCAATGAGTATAGAGGCTCTAATGACAAAACTCAGAGCATGAACAGTAACAGGAGGAGCCCCAGTTCAGTGAGCCAGCAGCAGTGCAAATCATCACAAGGTACATGGAGAAGATTGCTGACTACCACACAGTTACCTTGGAATTTACAGTTGAAGCCAAAGGACAACCAGTTTAAATCATGTCTGTATGTGGGCACAACACACAGGCTAAGATCCCACTGCCCCAGCCTGAAGTGCTGTTGAAACAGTGCTGTACCTAAAGTAATATATGTGTGGAGTCCTGAGAGTCCACAGTTGCTTAAGCAAAGAGCAGTTCTAGCAAAAATTGGGAATTAGCTTGTGCCTTACCTTACCAGGCAACAGTCAAGAGATGAACACATATCCATATAAAATACTTCCCTGCTTAATGTCACTGCACTCTGCAGTGCTGGCTTATATCCTCTAAGAAATATTCTGTTAAAAATTGCTGACTGCTGAGCTGTTTGAACATCTACAATTCTACAAACTTTTAGTAAATCAATAACACATCTAAGAATTTTGGTTAACATTCACAGTTCTCTTTATCTGAATACCTTCATACTAATACAATAAGCACAGTGCCCAAGGAAAAAATATAGGTTATTGATCCAAGTGCTTTGAGACATAACTGATTATTAACAGGAGGCAGTAAGAAATATTACCCTTTGGTCCAGTGCAGTGTAATTAAGGATATTAATCAAGTCCACATTTTCTTGTGCAGATTCTTGTCTTTGCTATGAATAGTAGCTTGGGATTCAAAAGGGTAATGAATACCATACCTAGTATAGGAATAACTACATAGTATGTGGAAAAATACAGCCATCAGCTATCAAATACTGGTAGGATCAATCATTTCATTTTCTTTAAAAAAAAATATTATCTTTTGAAGGCAGCACGTTGTCATCATTGGAATTGGCAATGATAAAAAGCAAAGGATGCTGGTAGCAAACAGCACTTCTACAGATGCACACAAGTTGTTAGAAAGTTTTTGACAAATTACACACCTGAAGAGTAAACCATCATACAGAAAACAAAGGTAAAAGGACACTTCCTATCTCAAAATATTGTCTCCTTGGAAAAAGAAACAAACCCTGAAAACCAGAAGGCACTTCTAAGAGGAAAAGAAAGAAAAAAGAAAGAAAAAGGAAGGTGAGGGGGACGGAATAAAAGCAGCTCATAGACTCTTGAAAATTCTCAGCAAAGCAAGAAGGATAAAACCAGTTTTCTCTTTTGGCCCAGCTTTGTTCTCATGTTCCTCAAACTTCACAGAAAGCTTTTCCGCCTGATGCAGCTTCTTAACAGCTCTCCTCAAATGCCTGGAAATTATTTCATACCTTAATACATACTGGTGCTTGTCATTTCCCTACGTGCAAATACACAACTTTTGATAAATCTTTATTGCATAAGAGCTACTACCATCGTTTTCAAACTACCTTCCTAGACTATAAAGTGCATACAGTGTTACATATGAGAAAGAGGATCTAAGGATTAATCACAGGCTTCATACCCTTAAGTGTTGGGCTTCATCCAGGCTGTGTTGTCCACTTTGAAAGTATTCCCATCAGTACATTACTGCCATTTACAATTAACGCACTCTTAAGCTTTTGTTGTGCAAGCAAAAAGGGGACAAAGATGGATGAGGATGATCTTCAGAGCATTCTGCTTTCTAGTTTTTCCCTATACAAAAGAATCTCTGTCCATAAAATACCAAGTAATAATGTTAAGGGTATGCGACTAGTCAAGAAATATTACTTAGAACAAATAACCCAGACTTCCCCCATTATTTTTTTGCAGCTTTTCCTTCAAGTATTTATGCAACCATTAGAAAATCCCTTTCAGATTTTACTTGGAACATCAAGCATTAAATGAGGCTTCTGTGTGAAAGAAATAACAGCATTTTGGTACAGAAGAAAATAAAATGCCACCATCATTTGCACATAATTCTGTTGTTCCTGTATGTACAAGATACCAGATATTTCAGACACAACCAGGAAGTTGTAATATGTGCAGGGAGCTCTAGTTTCTCTGCACGTGATCTGTGAGAAGTTGACATCTGATCTCCATCATCCTTTTACCAGGACTTCTCAAATTGGCCTAGAGGCCAGGCTGACCTGCTGTCAGCACAAGTTGGATTCCTACTATATATGGCCCTTGTATAAATCCCTGAAGCATAGAATCCAAGGTAGATGGATGATATGCAGCCAGCTGCAGTTTTAACTGTATGTATGTTTTCTCTTATCTTGCCTGGTCAATAAAAATAAATTGAGAAATACTTCTTTATTCATATGGTCTCAGTATAGTCTAATTTTAAATGAAACAGAACAAAACAAAATAGAGGGGGGAAAACCTCCTAAGGTTTGAACATTCTTAGGATTCTCTTTCCTGCAGATCATTTAGATGACAACGTAACTTTCATACTCCCATCAGATAAAGATGCGGGAAGAAACTTCAGAAAATGCCCTCCAGTTCAACACAGATCTTTACTACAGCTCCCCATTTTTGTCAATTACTAGCCAACTTCAGATGAAAAGTTCACAATATTATTTCCACTTGGCTAAGTTTATATTGACTCCCTATTAGTCTAGTGATAAATAAGAATTATTTAATGTAGTCATGTCTGAAATTAATGAGATTCTGTATTACAGTAGACTGCTTTCTTGTATAAGCTGAAGTTAGATTCTTCTGTGGACTTCTTTTAACTGTAACTGTGCAGAAAGACCAGTTATAGATATATGGAGAGTATAGACCTCATACACTAAAGATATATCTGGATTTAACACATGAAGTATTCTGAGAAGTTATAAAATACCTTCCTCTGGGTCTGTCAGTTATGTATACTGTGTAAACAAAATCATTCTACATATTCATTTCTTTCCCCAAAGAAGAAAGTACCTCTTTCTAAGTAGTAACATGAGCATTAAAAGCAACACCATCAACAAACATGGCTCAGGGCATTGATCCTGTAATACACATATTCTTCAAAATAAGAAAATGAGAAACTCAGATAAATCACAGCATAAGATGACTAGCTTCCGTTGTATCATGTGATTTCTGTTACAATGTGTTGGGATGTCATTACATTAGTATTTATTTTGGGACCATGATATACAACAGTGTCGCTGTTGGGAACATGCTCAGGAGGAAAGGACTGAAACATGCTTTTTTAACCAATTCAGGAACCTGAGAAGAATATGCATAAAAGATCTTGTGCCATACCCGTGCTATTATATTTAACACAATGTTGACAGACCTACCTCATTTATGTACTTTCCCTTTCAATAGCAGATTTTCACCAGTTCTTCTTAATACAAGTTATTTTTCCAAGGTCTAACTTTACTTTAAGTCTACATTGGAACACTTGGCTCTTTGGCACTTAAATGATAGAATAACACTACTGTATGCAAACATACTACCATTCACCAGGGATTCAGAACTTCATTCAGACAAAGTATTCTAAATTACTGATTTCACCCTGATTTTCCCTGGTGGCAAGTAATGCCTCTGTATTACCTACTGCCACCTGGCAGCTTACTCAAAGGAGAAAGCTATTTCCAGGACATACTAATGGTACAGATGACCATAGAAACAGAGAATTACTGGGAAAATGGAGCACACCTGAATCTATAGGGCACCAGTACTTACTCAAGTGTCATGAAGCAAACTATACAATAGAGGAACTTAATATGCCAAGTCCACAGAGGCCATACATCCCAACTGGCTATTGATTCAGTGAATTCCATTACTGGTGGTGTTGAATCTCTGGAAAAAGGTCCAACATCCTCCATTTCCCAAGGCAAGCCTAATTCAGTCACTGTTCTAAATGACACTAATAGTGTCTGAATAGTAGAGGCAAGCATTTGAACTGTGTTGTATGCTACCTAACCATCTGGAAATTCCTACCAGACAGCACTTGGATTTGCTTATAGAATCTAGTTATACAACTTCCCAAACAGAGTATTGAAGCTTAGATAAGAAGAGGTGGGTTTGATTCCTGGTTAGATTAGTCTGCTAGGTTTACAAAGGAGACCACTGTATATGTTGTGGTGTGAAATTAGTATGTATTTCTATATTATGTATCTCTGTATTTTATTGTTCTGTTAGTTGGTATGTTCTGTTATCCCCTGCCCCTCACCCCAGATGGTTTGTCCTCTCCCTTCTCCTCCCTTCCCATTGGCTGGAGCCTCCTATAAGAACCACAGACTGGAAATACCTGGGGCTCTTCCCTGGTTGCCCTGATAAGATTTGGACCCTCCATGGGGCTCGCAGCCCCTGGAGTGAAATAAACTTATATTATATGCAACCACAAAGAGTCGCCGGCAATTCTTCATCCTCCATTCACTAGCCAACCCTTGAGGGCGTGCAAGGGCACACGCACCCCTTGCAAGCCCTGAAGCACCTTCTGAGACAGACCTCCCGACCTGGGGGTTTCCCGCCCAGAAGAGCCCCCTCCTGTCAGTGCTCCATGGCCAAAGCAATGCCCGGGCTGAAGAAGGAGCGGGGCAAGCTGTGGGGGTGGCTATATGTATATGCTTGCTTTTTTACTTTTGATCTTGTAATCAAACTTCAACAACACAAATAATAATTTATGTTCTGCCTCCAAACATGTATCTTCAGTACTTTAAATATCCATAAGTTTAACCGAAACATCTAACAAAAGGTACAATTCAGAGTATTTATATAGCCATTTGTTTTGTCTCCAATACTGGTTTTGTGTTTTCACTACAAAACACATTACCTATAAATAAATTTAGTCTTTGTCAGAAATATAACTGTAATTCAACAAAATGTAAACATGACTTTTGTGAAAATTCTGTTCTAGAAACTAGCAACACAGTTAATCAGGTCTGTCCTATGCGTATTTTGTGTACCTTACCTGTATGTCATGAAGCAGTATGATGGATACTGATGCTTTTTCCTAAATCCAGCATTTCCTCCTCTCACCTGTGATTACTGTAATGCACTGCAGGGGAAAAAAGAGTAAATTGGCTGGTCTTTACAAGTTTTTGGCATCCCTGTCTCCCACAGGCAAAACAACTGGGACATATGAAACATGAGAAAGTCCAATCAAAGACTTCCTCATATGAGATTCCTACAAAAGCCTGAATTTTTCTGTTCAGACAGGGATTCTTGATACAAATTAACTGAGTCATGAGTTATCTGCATGTTTCTTTGAAACTCCATTTGATACATGGTGCCCTTTCACAGAGGTGTTTCAGAGAATCATACCAGACAGCACAAAGGGAACAGTTCAGCTGGAGTTACTCTTCTCTTTCCCATGTCCTTGCAGAACTCACTTGCCACAACACTTTATCTATGTTTCTTGGACAAAAATCAATCTAACGACTAATTAGGCCCTTTGCAACCTTACTTTGAATTAATCAGGAGTTTTTGAACTTGCCTGTACATTTGTTACCTCATCAACTAACGCAAGGCAGCATCTTTTCTTTCTCTGGATGTGTGCCCAACTGTTCACTCCCCATGGGAAAAAACAAAATGCTGTCTTCCTTAATGCGTATTCATAGCTGTATTCAAGCTAATCTGCCACAAAGGCATAAAATTACTACCTCCCCAAAAAAGGGGTGAAATCTCCCCCTGGTTCATGTCTGCTGATCATCACTGCGAGAGATTCAGAACTTTGACTATGTACCATATGTCCCACAATGTCCTGACAAATCCTCACTCTGGGTTTTGCTGTTCCTGTCTTAGATGTTGCAGAGTACGTAGCAAAGCTTTAAAACTGTAGTGATGTGCAGGTCTCATCTGCAAGTTTATTGTAACTGAGCTTCCAGAAAAAAAGTATTCAGTTATCACCTACAGATCTTCAGCACAAGTCTAAACCCTATTTGTCTGCCATTAAAGTCTCCAATCATAAGGTTTCATAAAAAGCAGTAAAAGAAAGGTTATCAAGTACCAACGGAGGGAAAGTCACAGCACTGATCTCAAGTCTAATCTCAAAAAAACCATCCTCTTATGAAAAGAAAATCATGATAGAGTTTAAAAAATCTAACATCAGACACATTTTCACATTAGTTCACCCATAAGTACTAACCTGAAGCAGTTAATAAGTTAACACAGCAGGAGAAAGCCCCATCATGGGATACCTGATTCAGAAACAAAGAAAGTAAATTGTGAACTTTTTCTACTTGATTCAGAAACAAAGAAAGTAAATTGTGAAGTTTTTCTATCACTTCAGGGCTATCAGGAAAGCCCACATGTGTGGAGCAGTTAATAACCCAAAGACTATACAGTCTTAGCATCCACATCTGTGCATCTCATGTCACACTTTACACAAAATATCCGCCCCAGAAAAAACACCTTGAATTAGGTCTTACATGTTCACAGCAAGGTCTTCCAAGGTCTCCTAGAATTAGTAATTTTCCCAAACCTTCAGAGTTAACCTCTCCTGCCAGTCAGGGTTTGTTTGCTTTCAGTATCCAGAGGTTTGATACACATACTGCAGAGTCCTGTGGAAGCTACTCATGTCCCAGGTATCCTTGTCTTCTGTTGGCTGCCTACTCATATAAAACCAGACGAGTCAGTCAGTGTGCAGTAATCCAAGTGCTCAGTGGAATTGCAGCAGACTGGCACTGACAGCTTACACAGTTGAGAACTCACAAGACTCACACAAAGAGTGGCAGAAAAAGTCACATAGTACTGTACTCAGTCAATACCTGACGTGCATTGCTCTAAGGGAACTATGATGGGATATGTCTATGCCTCAGCATCAACTCACTCTCCCTCAGAACAATCTCGAGTTGCTTTTTGGGAGACACCTAGGAAAGCTGAATTTTTGAGACTTCCTACTAGGTTTCTGCAGATACAATCTAGCACACTGATTGAATATTTTAGCCATCACCTTTCCCCTTGGTAGGTACCAGAGGTGTCTCATGACAATCCTGGCCAAAGTTATGCTCTTGGATACAATTTACTGCAGCCTACTCATTTATGCATAACTGCTACAAGGCCATTTGTTTCATGTTTATGTCAGAAGCTCTATGGTTTACATCTTACCCCTAGTTATGTACTTTCATTTCCTTTTTATGAAAAGAGCTGCTTTGTCTTGTCTGAACAACAGAAACTGAGCAAAACAGCAAAGAAATGATTCAGTAGATACATGAATCACTAATGTTAGCAATACTACATGTATTGGTTTCCCAAAACAGTTTCAATGCCTGAAGCCTTCGCCATAGGGCAGCAGAAATGATACACTATAATTGTTGTTTCTGAAAGTCTCCAGATCTGATTATTGGCACTAAAAGTATCGCCATATTTTACTAAACTGAATTAGTGAGGTATTCTTGCTGGAAGCAGCAAAGTGCTAATAGCTTGTTGTTATAACATTCACTGCACTAAATGCCCAGGCTTTCACAGACCTGCTATGCTGCTGGTAAATCCTGCCCACTGCAGCATACAGCAATTCACAATGGAAAAGTGTTGATTATGAATTTGCCTAAAAGAATACTTAGCAAAATGCCAGGTTTTTAGTAAAATCTATGGATGTGGTTAAACTTTTCCATTCCTTTAAAATATAAGCATTGGTGGCACTCTAGTAAGCAGCAATATCTCAGCCACAATGTGAAGAAAAATAGTTTTAAGCTACTGAGAAAACAAAGGGACACATTCTCTTGGCAAGCATGCCTACTAGGTCAAAATCCCACAGTTTTGGACTCCAGAATGGTAAGTTTCCTGTGCACAAAAAAAACTCATAGCAAAATTGATTTGACTTAAAGGAACGACAAAAGTACAGTCCTGATAAAAAAGGCAAATATTGCCTTGACCTGCATGTTTAATGGCTGTTTTCAGTTTACCAGCAGAGTAATGTGGGATTTCTCAGTAAAACTTCCTTTCCCCTCATAGCAGACTTCATCAAAGTGCACAGAAAAAGTTAAATGAAAGCTTTAACAGAAAGTACCAGAAAGTTTCCAGGTTCATGGGACATCATCATCTTAAACCTTTTCTAAATACTTGTGAAAGCAAAACCACATTTTGCTTGACTTTTGACTTCATTATTATTACAGATCTATATACAGAGCTAAACTTGATAGTGCTGAACCATCCTCATAGCATGAAGTGACCAAAGAACTGACTAGAGATGGATAGGAATGTAATTTGTACTAACAATCACCTTCAAGATGTTAGTTTTAACTATTTACATCACATTAAACCAAGATAACTCAAATTTTCAGAAAAGAATGCGAGAGTGACTTCAGCACCCGAAGTACAAGGTCAAGGCAATTACATAAAATGAACTTCACAAAATCAATATTAATCCAACAAGAATAGCCTGTTAAATACTCCCAGCAAACTCAAATCACATCTCCTTTGAATAGCATAAGGTTTAAATAGAACAAGGATGTAAAAACATTTGTTTACTCCTGCACCAGCATTCCTCTTTACCATTTCAGCTCATTTCTAGTCATGTTCCACTTACTGATGAGCAACATCATTCATAAGAATGGATGAAGGAATTCAGTCGTATTGAAAAAAACTCCTTTCCAAAACTTTGTTATCTATTTAAGTAAAACAAACATGAACTCACAATAATTCAAACAAATTGAAACAAAATATAAATAATTCTTTTAAAAATTAAAATCCTGCATACTGCTCTAAAGAAGACCAAGGCTTTGTGTTCATTCTCATCTCTATCCAGTGCAGATGGACACAGCCACAGACAAGGCACAATGTCCACAGCAGCTACCTCTGCCAGGAAGGCAGGTTTCCCCTGTCATCAGTGACATTACTGTTGCCCACATCTAAAAACATCCTGGTTATACTTCCATCACTTCCCTTTTTGACACTGAGAAAAAGCAAGAGCCAATGAAGTCTTTATGATGAAAATGGACCAGTGATAAAACAAACCTGTTGGATCAGCTGTGATGCCCCATTTGTTATTTTTCCCTTCACTTGAGAGATTTGAGATTATTATCAAAAGTCAGTCTCATAGTATAGAAGCAATTTTTTTTTCTGCTGTATGGTTTGCATTCACAAAGAAACAGGAGCACTAGTGAGCTTTATTAAAATTCAGTACTCCAATGAAGGAGCCCCAGATGTGTGAACAGAGGATCAGTGACTAAACAACTTGTTCAGGAACACTTTCATTTTACCATAGTCTCAAGCAAATACAGTAAATTCCAAAGGAACTTGTTTTTATCAACACTAAACATAGAGTTATTTAACCTTGTACAATTCCTTTAATCTATTTTGTGCTTCAAAGTTCTTCATTCATGCCCTTTATTATACCAAGCTGGTTTTCACAAGTCATCTATATTGCTCTGAAAACGCATTTTCTTTTCCTTCTCTTGATTATCTATCTTACTTTTGGGCAGGTGGAAGCCACCAGAACCTGTATTTTGATTTTTTGTTTCCATAATACTGCTGATACAGCCTTGCCACTAGAAGAGCTGTATTATTTTTTGCCTTTGTTAAAGTGTTGGTAGTTAACCACTTGTTCTTATTTTAAATGTTTCATATTACAGCAATTAAAACCATACTTACTTAATGGCTGACAACTACTTTTGCTGTTTCTTTGTGTTTACTGCTACTACTAGTAGTAGTATAGTTTTGCACCATTGTTCTTGTAGAAAAAATTCAGCTTGTAGAAAAGTGTCTCATTTATAGCTGTATCTGTTGGCATAAATCATTCCATCCCTGGAGAAAGATGAAGGAACAAAGAGTACAAAAGGGAAACTTGTGCAAAGACAACCTGACATGTTGCCCAGAGTTTATGGTTTGGTCTGGCACAGCCAGCCAAGCATCCAGACAGAGCATGGAGGTGGTGAGGGATACAGCACTTTAGGAGATACTAACAGATATACAATAAAAAGTTTTCTTCCTCCTTCTTACCACTTTAAAAAAGAAAAGGACAACAAAAATTACAAACCATCTTGGAAACCACATCACTGAGGCACTGAACACATAGTAATTTACAGTGTATAAAGGACTCCAATTGGAACTTCCTGCATGGAATTGACTTTACAATCCTTGCAACTGCACAGTGTGGGTCACCCTGCCTCACTTTGTTTTTTTTTCTCACAGATGTTATGATGGATATGGCAAGCAAATATGATCCAGGTCACAAACCTTGTGTCACTCTTAAGTCTGGTCTTGTTGGACATCCAGTTCCTCAGGCAGCCAAAAAGCACATTCCACTAACATGCCTCATCTACCGAGGAAATAAGTGAGCATTTCCTGGCAAGCAATCAGGTCACCTGTATATGCCTTTGAGTCAGAGTAACACAGCAGATAGGAATGCCAGGCAGAAATGATGGCATGGAGTTTTCTCCCAAGCTTCAGGGGCTCTGTGCAAAATGTAAATAGGCCTGTAGCATAGCCTTGACCAGCCTGAAAACGTTTCAATCACTGGCAGTACAAACCTCCACAGGCCACCCTACATTAAAGGCAGAGGTACAGCAACCTGATCTGTGCCCTGAGGCACTATAGTACAGAAGAAGTTGATCTTGTTGAAGAGACAGGGACAGGGAAAATGAAGGTGACATGAACATTGTAGTACCTGGTCAGCAAGAGTATGTGCATGTTGCCTCCCATGACCTAATGTCTGTTCATTGCTCTGATGAAAGGGGGCTTCAGGCATTTCTTGCAGGGCTGTTCCAACCCAGCCTTCATTATTATTTCTTTACCATCCTGAGTACAGCACACAAATGCAGTATTCTCGCATTTGCAGCAAGCCCCATTGTCACGAGTCACTCCCAAGTTGTAGGACCTCCTACAGAAGCTGTGCCAAGAGAGCAGGTACTGAGATTGAGTTAATTTTGCTGATGATCATATTGATGAAGTACAAATTACACATGACAATCCCAGCACTGGTACATGAAACATATCTGTCACAAGGTGCAATATTTACTGCAGGTGAGAATGCATGCAGTCACCCAAGCACAGATGGGATATTAGAAAAAAAGGGACCAGACTCAGGTGTTGCCTTCCAACATACCTTACTCCCAGGGACTTTGGAGACAAACATAATCACAGAGATTTCCCTTAGAAGCTTACACATGACATTTATACAGAATTACACAGGGAAATAAACCCAAGGCAACCTGTAATATCAGACAATATACCTAAAAAGTATGTGGGCATCTAGCTAAGCCAGTTGAAACACGAAAGGAGCTGATTACGTAACACAAAACTGATCCAGCAGATGATATAGATACGTGTAGATTCTCACAGTTTCTCAGGAAACTAGTGCCAGAAGTCTGTTAGCATCTTCCTGTGACATTACTGGTTAAAGGGCACTATAGAGCCAAACAGAATTTCCTCCTAACATTGTGACATAACATCCAATATAAGTTGCCATAGAATTTACTGGCTAACATTCAGGCTAGTCACTGAGCACAAGCGGTTTGCCACACAACAGGCTTAGCCATCCACCTGCATTAATTTATATGACAGCCATAAATATCTGCACCTTCATCAACTAGGAATAAAGACAGAAACTTTCAATGCATACGCTACAGGGCATATGCTGATCATGGGCTGGTGTCAAGAAAGAACATACTCTCCTTGCACACCATTATACAATTACAGGTAAACATATTATGGGGATTTTATTTGAAGCATCTGGTATAAATCAACATTGTGGGCAGGATACAAGATTAGAAGGGTCATTGGGTCTTTCCTGATACAGCAAATAATTTGCTCTATATGAAGCAAAGCATTTTTTTTCTTCCTTAATTCCAGTAACTCCAT